>JANSVA010309672.1:0-24735 GCA_025504915.1 Erythroxylum reticulatum | reverse complement strand
CATGTTTCCCATACATCTCTATGTATATGTATATTACTTACAAAAGAATCTTGGTACCTTTTGACCAGATATTTAACACTCACACAGATAAATCCAAACTCTTTTGTTTTATTAATAATAAATATTTTTATTACAAAAATGTAACTGAAGAAGATAAAGTTACATGTAAATACACTTGCTTTCCAGGGCACTGTATTTACATAACTCCAACAGTATCTTGTATCAACTCTGGGTCTTCAACCATTCTCAAGCCCTCTTCATCACAATATAGAGGTGGTCGACACTTTCTTCCATACAATGCCTCGTATGGTGCCATTTCGATACTACTGTGGTAATGATTGTTATAGGCAAACTCAATTAAAGCTATATATTGATTCCAACCTCCTTGGAACTCTAATACACAAGCTTTGAGCATATCCTCAACACTCTTTATTGTTCTCTCACTCTATCCGTCTGTTTGAGGATAAAATGTTATACTGAGGTTCAACTTAGTACCCATAGTAGACTGTAAGCTTTTCCAGAATCTCGAAGTAAATCTGGGATCCCTGTCTAATACAATAGACATTGGAACCGCATGCAATCTAACTACTTCATTCACATATCTCCGGGCCAATCCTAGGAAGCTTCAGATTTCAGACACATTCCTCAGAGCTTCCCAATTTATCACTGCCTCTATCTTCCTTGAATCCACTTGTATGCCTTGTCCAATCACTATATGCCCCACAAACACTACTTGATTTAGCTAAAATTCATACTTACTGAATTTTATATACAACTGCTTTTCCCTTATAATCTGTAAAATGACTATCAAATGTTCCACCTGTTCTTCTCTACTCTTAGAATACACTAAAATTTCGTCGATAATGACAGTCATGAATTAGTCCAGGTAGGGCTGAAAAACCTTATTAATTAAAGCCATGAAATTAGTCGGGGCATTAGTTAACCCAAATAGCATTACTAAGAACTCGAAGTGCCCATACCTAATCTTGAATGCACTCTTAGGTGCATCAGCCTTTGCTATCTTCAATTGATAATATCCCAATCTCAAATCCAGCTTAGTTAATACTTGAGCTCCCTGTAATTGATCAAGTAAGTCATCAATTCTAGGCAATGGGTACTTTTTCTTCACTGTCACTCGATTTAGCTGCCTATAATTGATGTATAATCTTAAAGTCCCATCCTTTTTCATTGCAAACAACACTGGAGCTCCCCAGGGTGAAACAATGGGTCTAATAAAACCCTTTTCCAACAACTCCTGTAAATGAGCCTTCAATTCCTTCAGTTTTACAGGTTCCATCCTATATGGAAGAATAGATATAGGAGTAACACCTAGAACTAGATTAATGGTGAACTCCGTTTCCTGATCTGGAGGTACACTAGGTAACTTGGCGGGAAACACATCCAGGAATTCCGTAACCATGGGAATCTCCTGCACATTTTGTGCAGCTCTAATATCACTAACGTGAGCTAGATAAGCCTCTCATCCTCCTTGCATTAACCTCAATGCACTCATAAAGGATATCATCCTGGTTGGCACTACTTGACTAATTCCTCGGAATACTACCCTCGGCTGATCAGGAGATTCTAGTATTACCTCCTTGGTGTAGCAGTTCATGACTGCCTATGAGCAGTGAGCTAATCCATACCTAATATAATGTCTATCTCTCTCAGCTATAGTATAATAAGGTTTGCCTCTAATACTGCTTGATCAATCTGAATCAAGCATCTTCTGTAAATTTCTCCTATCACTGTAGTACTACCTATTGGTGTACTAACCTCTAATCCGTACTCTAACTATTCTTTATCACAATGTAGCCTAGATGCCAGATGCGATGCAATAAAAGAATGCGTAGATCCTAGATCTAACAATGCAAATTCTTTATGAGCATAAATAAATAATGCACCTGTAATGACATTCGGAGAGTCCCGAGCCTCCTGCCTGGTCATGGCATAGACTCTATCTTTGGACTGGGGTGGGCTACTCCTCACCTCAATCCTGATAGAAGGGCTATTAGAGCTCACTCTAGCTATGCCATGACTCCTCTGTTCGGATCCTCTAGCTCGACTCTGTTAGACTGTAGCATCACTCCCAGATCCCCCACTCATACCAGACTGAGCTCCCAATGTAATAGGGCAATCTTTAATCTAGTGATCAAAAGATCCATAGCTAAGGTAAGCTCCAGACAGTTTCCAACACTCTCCACCATGCTTCTTCCCATAATACTCAGACGAGGGCCACCGACTCTGCACTATACTTCTTCCACTGCCTGATTGTACAAAGCCACCAATCCTTACTACCCTGATCTAGTTGGTGTTCTGAAAGCTTTGTTCTGACCCTTGCTAAATCTTTTTCCAAAACCACTCCTTATTAGACCTCTTCATTCTGGACCCTTTTCTAGTCTATGCTTATCTCTCTCTTAATAGCTTCTCAATTCTGATCAAAGCAGCTCTTAACTCAGTGAAACT
Organism: Erythroxylum reticulatum; assembly: GCA_025504915.1. Taxonomy (NCBI): domain Eukaryota; kingdom Viridiplantae; phylum Streptophyta; class Magnoliopsida; order Malpighiales; family Erythroxylaceae; genus Erythroxylum; species Erythroxylum reticulatum. The sequence goes on along the minus strand of JANSVA010309672.1, from coordinate 22,269 downwards.
ACTCAGGTCTGAAAGTGCCAAGCTTGTTCTGATCTCCATATTGAGTTCGTCCTCAAACCTCCTACACTTGTCTTCTTTTGTGGGGATCAAAGCAGTAGCATAACCCATCAACTCGTTGAACCGAATTTCATGTTTTTCCACTGACATCCTGCCCTACTTCAATTCTAGGAACTCCTTCATCTTTCGGTCAAAGTAGATCTTAGGCAAGTAGTTTTCCCTGAAGACCCTCAAAAAGTCTTCCCACTTTAGGTGGCAAGGCCTGGTGGTACTACTTAGGACAGTCTTCCACCACTGATAAGCTGGGCCCTACAGCAAAGACACTACATAATTAAACCTCTTATCTGACTCGCAGTCCATCTGATAAAAAATTCTCTCTATCCTTTCCAACCATCCTTCGACCTCAGTAGGGTCTGTGCTGCCATAGAAATCCATATCCCCTTGCTTTCACAACTTATCATACCTCCTCTCCCTTCTCTCAGGAACTCTAGACGCATCTCCTCAGATTGAGGTACTGAGGACTCCTTACTGGCTCTTATCGATCTTAGGTCAGCCAGTTCCCCTATTTGCTCACCTATGGAAGATGACCTATAATAAACAATATGTTTAATCATCATCCGCACTTCTCATGATATTTCATGTTTAACATTTCTAGATATCCCTATGGATGCCAAATCATGATCTAATATCACCAACTATAGCGCTGCCATACCGTAGGATACATACCGGGACGCCTAGAGGACATTCCAGTACATAGCCTTTGATAATGGTGTGCTACGTTCAATCATAAAATTCACTTAACATAGCATCATCTATCTTTATTCTATTATAAAACATCATAAATAAGGTCATAACATTTTAAAACCAAATTTTCCTTATTTCATTTTATAAAAATTGAATATTTACAATGCATCTTTCAACATCCATACCAATACATCATCATTGCCTAATACATAAATGTGCTACATAAAAGAGGAAAATACACAAAATGTATCTAATCTGTCCATATCTAGCTGACCGACCTTTGAGTCATTCCTTCTTATCCCTACAAGCAAAAGTCTACACTATTTATAGCATCCCTTAGGAGCTAGTATTGTCTCTTGGTCCTGAAAAGTTAACGTTGCAATTTTGATGAGTTTTGCGAACTCAATAAGGTAACCATCATCGATGGTTCACTCAATTCATGCAACACATCATACATATAGCATATTTTTCACAACTTTGAATAAATCATCACATATCACATTCACACTCAAGAATAAACAATTTAGCATTTCAATCAATCCATCATGCTTAATAAAATGCATATGAAATGCTCATGTGACTCTTTTTCAATTGTTACGTTGTTCTGATCAAGTGCCTAAACTGTCCCGTATCTATTATGGATACCAGGCTCATTTATACTGTCCCTTATCCATTGGGGATACAAGGCTCATTTTACATAATGAGCCTTTGGCTCTTAATCACATTTGGAGCTTTAAGCTCATTTTCGGCGGCTACTCAAGTCACAACTCTCATTATCTGATCATGCATTCATATATAGAATGCATCTCTCATAATCAATCATGTCATGAAACATTTAGTTCGTCACATTCACATACAAGTAGCACTTCAATATCTCTTTCACATATCACAATCATTGGACCTTCATTGTCTGGAATCAACACAACTAATTCACATGCATTCAATAATTCAAACAAAATAAAAACAAAAAATTAATCGAGAGAAACCATCTAGGTTACTCACAGGTCGCTCCCAAAGTTAATGCCTGGAAGTTTGGGCAACTTCTGGAGGTTGACGTTCTAGTTGCTCCTCTATAACAAGCAATATACACATATCACAAATTGGCACAATTATAAGTGTTTTATAATGTACATTTATGTATATAGAATATGCACAACGCATGTTCATGACAATACCGGGTATTTTTCCATTATTCTCATCACATAATAAGTCCTATCTCAAACCTCACCTAAGGATAATGTTGGACCACGATTCTGGAGTCCAACTCAGAGGTCACAAAAATGTGATCTCTGATACCACAACAAGTTGGACCCCGTTTCTAGAGCCTAACATCGGAGTCATGACAACGTGAGCTTATTCCAATGAAATCTCCTTAACCATCATCGGTTCATTTTCATTCTTATAACATCCTGAAAATTTTCCCTATTTGATCAATTGATAGATGACAACCAGTTCTTATGATCATGCCCCCAATCATATTGTACCTTTCAAATTTCTTTGGAAGCCATGGAGGGTTCACCGTAACGAACTGTTGTTTCGCTGTGGCAAACAAATGGGATTAAGTTAGATGACCCTTCGGGTGAAGTTCGCCATGGCAAAGTCATCATTGAAAGCCAAAATTCCTTTAGGACAAATATGCCATGGCAAACTCTTGGCTTCGCCGCGGTGAGGTTGTCAAAAATCACAACGAAATACCTTCCATCTTTCCTAACCTTACTTTCAGTCTAAGTTGTCTCAAATTCATTTCCTCTGATGCAATATCATATCATGAAAATTCAACTATCAATATTATCTCGTCAACCTCTCTAGTCCCTTTTCATTTAATTCATCACTTACAAAAAATTCTCATTCTTCACAATTTCCTATAATTCCTTTTTCCACAACACATCTCACTTGTATATATAGCAACAATTCACATTCAATAACCTCAAAAGGAAGGAGTTTTCACAAATCGTTAATCACATGACAACATTTCATCATTTTCTTATACACATGGATGCTTATGTTTGATACGTTACTAAAGCTGCTAAAAAATTAAACTAACTTAATACAAAAGCTAACTATCTTGTAGTTGCCAAATGCGTTTATGCTCTTAATCACTTGATCTCTTGTTCATCACCTAAAGATGGGGAGGAACAGGAAGGGTGAGCTTGAAAGCTTGTGGTTAAGTAACAAGTTTATAATGGAAAAATAAGAAAAACCTTTGAAAACATTCACTTGTCATAAAATTTTTTGATTGAATCCATAAAGCACATGTTTCTCAAATTCTCATCATGTAGTCAAATTCACAAACTATGAAACATGAATGTATAAAACTTGTTCACATATCATAAGCACATAAGCACATCAGAATGGTTTGGGAGGTCCAACACATTTCCACATAATGGTCCTATGTAGCAGTGAACAAAACGTACTATCGCAATCCCACATAATGGTCTTGCGTAGCCGTGAACTTATGGGAGTCCATGAAGGAGCTCCATGCCACTAGCGGGAAGGTGGGAGAAGCCTTTTTGTCAAAGTGAACTTGACTTAACTTAGGGGACCATCACAAACCCACATAATATGTATTTTAGGACTTGAAAAACTTGTTGCCCAAAATGGCACATTTTGAAGCCTGTTTTTCGTGAATATGAGATATTTTGAGAATCATTTCTGAAAACTTGATTTTATAAACGTGTATCTTTTAAAAATGAATAATTTTCAAAGTCTTTTCATAAATCATCAACATAATTCATATATCAAAGATATAACAATTTCACAATCCATTCAAGAAGCAATAAATGCAACATCTATGATGCAATTGAAATCATTAAACTTCCTTGATTCAAATAAAACATTTAGTGACTTATTTACTTTATTATAAACATGAACCCACCTTGAAATCCTTGCTTATAAACTTGCTCAAAGAGACCTCTCTCCTTGATCCTCTTACCTTCCTTGATTTCCTTTAATAATAACAAAATTTTCCATTCAATAGCAATATAGTTTAAGGACCCATATATAGCATAACCACTAAGATAAATCCTAAATACTCAAACTTATCCAAAATTCCCAACCTTTAGGTCAATTTTCCATGATCTTTTTGATCAAGTAAATGACAAAATTTGATAACATTTTCTTTTATAAAAATGTTTCCCAATGTATTAAGTATCTAATGACACCAAATCATTCAATTTTGTTCAATAATCGGAAAGTTGTTCAATACTAAAAAAATATTCTATACCCAAATTCCATCCAAAAATTGAAGTTCTTAGAGATTGAATTTGAACTTAATTCCTTCATACAATTTGTATCCCTATCTCTCTAGGTTACTCTAAATTAAAATAATTCCATTTGGATAACTAAAGAAAAAGTTATGCCTAAAATACTAAATCATATTCAAGCTATTTCTGGACAAACTTCGTCGTAGAGAACTTTGATTTTTTTTAATGTTGGCCGCGACAAACTACAGAGTTGACCACAGTGAACCAAAGAGTTGGCTGCGGTGAACTTTCGCAGAAACTTAACTCTTCTCTCAAATTTTTCCATACTCGCACTCTTCACTTACATCATTTTCACTCCCATTTTACTTCTAACTATCACCAAAACATTCTTGATTCATCAAATCAAAAAAGAAGATGATTATACTTACTTGTTTATCTAAAGCTTCTTCAGTCACCATGAAACCCTAGCTTAGAAATCCCTAAAAATTAAAAATGATTCTTTAGTTCTTTCTTTCTTCCAACACAAACCCCACACAAACCCATTTCTCTAAACCCTTTTCTAACAAAGCAAAAACGAGAGATGATTACCTTAGCAAATCCTCTTCCTTCTTCTTCTTTCCACATTTTTTCCCTCTCTCTTTCTTTCTTATTTTCGTTTCTTCCTTCTCAAAATACAAGACAACACTCTTCTTCCACTTATACCCTAAATGAATGTGAAAAGTCCACTTTTTCCTTCCATTAAGCCTTATAGCGTTTTATGCTTAAGTGACTTGCCAAAAATGCCCTTATAAAATCTTACTACCTTAATTCAATTAACTTATGCAATAAATCCTACTAACTTTGACATAGTAATTAACTCCCAAAATTATTCCATCAAAATCTCATAATTCATTTAAATCATGATTAATTTAAGAAAAAAATTTGGGGGCCAACAGATAATTTGTACTTAGGTTTTATACCTCAATAAAACCATTAGAACCTAATTTCATAACCTAATGAATCATTTCATACTTTTCTCCAAACACTAACTTTTGGGTCTACTTTTCTTGATCATTTAGACAATGAAAATGAAATAATTTGATAGTACTTTCTTCTGTAAAAGTGTTCTAATGTCTCTTAAGTTTCTAATGATACTAAGATCATTCAATTTGGTTTAGAAATTTGAACATTATATCCAAACAAATTTCGGACTATTCCCATTTTGAAACAATACCCTATAGTCAATTTCCATCCAGAAATTGAAAGCTATATAGACTGAATTACAATTCAATTTCTTCAGATAATTTGTATTCCTATGTCTATAGTTTACTAAAAATTAAAAATCACTCCATTTAGATAGCTACATAACAAGATATACCCTAAATACTGAAACATGTTTAGTGTAGAGAAAAGTTCGCTACGGTGAAGTCAGAAGTTCACCGCGGCGAACTCCTCCCGAGATGAATTCTCGCAAAAATCTCACAAGTTCACCACGAAGAAGCCTAGAGTTGGCCTCAGCAAACTTTTCATAAGAGGAATCCCATCTAAATTCTTCAAGTTCACTGCGGTGAAGCAAGGAGTTTGCCATGGCGAACTTTCACAAAAACATACCTAGTTTTTCAACATCATGACAGATTTTGAGACTCTTGAAAACAGAATTTAAATTCTATGTCTTCATGAAAAATGTATCTATATGTCTCTAGTTTAATCCACATTAAGAATCATCTCATATGGATAACCAAAAAGAATGTTATGGATAAAAGACTGAAGCATACTTAGTGAACATTTTCCAGTCAATCATCTTCAAACTTTCCAGATATCACACCTAACATAACTTGTACAAAGATCACCATTTCCTACTTCATCTACTCATTCTCAACTCCATTTCATCTCAATATAATCCACCAACAAAGAATGATCCAAATTTGATCATTAACCCAAAAACAAAATATGTTCATATACCTAGTCATTAACTTCCAATTCTCATTAAAACATCATTTTCATAACCAGTCCATCTTAAAAACAGATGTAGCATAACTCATAGTTTCTTACTCATCATATAAAGCATCAATCATACATAAAACAACTCCTAACCCATTATTTAGCATTTATATGAAACAAAACATCAATATATATATGTTCATTTCTTCACCATCGTTTTAGCATATACAAAACTCCTTGTCATGATCATTCAACCTCTAAAACATCTCTATAAATCATTACTCATCAAGCATATATATAAGCAAGAAATTTACATACTCTTCATCATCCACGACACATACATACACAAAAAGCCATTTCATGTCATTAACCTCTAACTATCATCATGAATGCTTCATTTAACTAAACCAATGATGAATAATGCCCTACTTACTTGGTTTAGCTCCAAAATTTTCAAAATCTTCAAGAATATAAAAAATCCCTAACTTCACATATAACCCACGATCATCACCATCTTGAGGGATTGAAGGTTTGGGTTTTTGGTGAGAATGAAAGAGAGGGCAAGGTAAAGGAGTAGCAAATGGAAAATGAGAGGGCTAGGTTTAATGTGAATGTAGATTTGAAGAACAAAAACTCATAAAGAAGAGAAGAGAAGAGAAGAGTAGCTACAAAAATGAAGTATGAATCCAAAATAAAACACCAATAGCCTTTTAAGTGTGAAGCATTATGGAAGAACAACCAGGGGGGAGGTCTTTCAATTAAAATTTATAATTTAAGACATGGTTTGGCAAGTGACACTTGTCACTTACCACATGTCCAATTCCTAAAGCATTAGACTAGGTTCTTTCATTTAACTAGGCCAATCAACTTCAATTTCTACTCCAATTGTCCCCCAATTTTCAATTGGTCTTGTCAATAAATCCTAAAGTCATTAATCAAAATTTCCATTTCCATTGGACAGTAATTTCTACGATCGTTTAATAATTGTTTTGCTGATTGGCATTTTTCCTAGTTCAAAATACCCAACAATTTCCATAATTTTCTCCAAAAAAATCCCAAAAATTATAAATCAACAAATACACTCTCCGAATCAATTTTCAACACATAAAACCACAATTCTCAATAGAACTCACACTTCTAAACAATTATACCCAAAAATTGTCAATGAATGCATATACAATTATTTTTATATGCAAAGATTCAATATTCACGTGTATATGCATATCACATAATCCATGAGCATGAAATGTGTTTTCTAATTTCTTGGTAATCTCTCGCATTTACTATTTTCGCCTTAACATGGGTAATGGGATGTTACATGGTAAGAAATGAATTTTATGTATGAACACACATATATATTTTATGACTTGAATTCATATGATTTGTTAATATATGAATTATGATATTTGAAAATGGTTAAAGAAAATATTATAGTGCCTACTCTATTGTCTTAGTTGTGGATAGATAGGCAAGTCTATAGGGTTATAGTACAGCAACTATAGTTTGACACCACCGTTGTCCACAGTTTGATACCTTCAAGTATCCACAGTTCGATATCTTTAGGTATCCACAGTTTGATATCTTTGGATATCTATAGCACTCGTTATCCACACCCACAGAAAATGTGCAGGCTTAACACATAAAGGAAACTTAACAGTCACAAATAAGAAATATAGCATGACAACATGAATAATTGGTATTGATGAGAGTTTGTATTAATTGTAATGATGTGCAATTATATTGATAATTTGTATCAATGAACGTTGAATATCAATATTTGGCTTATAAATGCGCATTTTCTGTATATAGATAATATGTTGAAGCATATTTGCATTATGTACTTTGTTTAAGTATGCCATCATTGTTTACATGAGCATTGAATATCAGTGTTTGGTTCATGAATGCGAATTTATGGTATATGAGTTGTGATATTTTTGAATGTGTGTGGTTGGAGGATGATTATTGTTATTGGTTATCCAAACTAAGTTTTTTTTCCTACTAAGCTTTCAAGTTTAGCATAAGTGTTAATTTGTGTAGGTCCAAGTCATAGGAGTGACGTACATGGAACATCTGTAGGGATTAAGGCTAAAATATAGAGGAAAAAGTATTTTTGTAATGTGTTTTTAGTTAAAGATGATTGTACATGTAATAGGTAAAGGGTATTCTATATTTTCTTTTGGATTACCATGTAAATGTAAAGAAGTATTACTACTATAAAATGATAATGTTAAGAATTGGGAGTTTTGTAATGTGTATACGTATATCATTGAATAGAATTGTATACCTTGAATGCGTGTTCAAGAATTTGGTTGCTATATGTAAGGATGGTTGTAGGTTCCGTATAAGAGGTATTACTTGTATCCTATTTCTTGGTGATGATGGCTTGAAGGTGAGTTCATAGTCGACCAACTTAAATCCATAAAATTCCTCAAAATGCTTCTATTTTACTTGTGTATATATTACTACATTTGTTAACCACTGGATGTTAACATTGGTGATTACTTGTTTGCCTTACCACTTTCAAGCTATTTATCCAACAGCACATCCAAAAATTCAAACAAAAAAAAGCTCCATCAAATTGAATTTTCATTTATAGGGTGTTATTATTGGGATTGATGTTTCACATGAAGATCATATTATTGGTTTTAGGCTAGTGATTTGCCTAACTTTAGAGTAAAATGGTTCCATTTATCTAAACTTAAATGAGTCACCAATGGATTTTCTTAAAATAATTTCATAGGCTAAGGTGTTTATACTATTTTGTAGAAAGGAACTCTTACAGATGGAACAAATAAGGTATATAAAAGAGGGGAAAAAAGCAAGATGAAGAAACAAATAGGGATGTTCAAATGAAGTGATGGAAAAAAAGGAAACAAACTTTACAAATAGAGACAATGATATTAATAATAAGGTAAAGGGGACAATTATGTAGCTTATTGGGCCAACCACTTGCCACCTAAGTAAATTTAATTGTATTATAATGGAAATGGGTAATGATATAATTATAATATTATAAAGTTTCTTCTTCTTCTACTACTACTACTTATTGCTCGTCATCCTTTATCTTGGTTTTTTTTGTTCATGTTCTTGTTATTATATTAAAAAAGGAAAAAATAGAAATTTGATAACTTATTTATGCTAATACTATTATTGTTTGATACCAATTTAAAGGAATAAAGAATTTCATGTTCTTGGAAGTTGAGAAAATTCTATTCTAAAATAATGACGAGAACTTTTTGACCATATCTAATTTTTTCACTTTCTTTTGTATTAATCATAAATAGGGCCACCATTGTTTTTGTTAGATGGCAAGATTTTGAGCTTAAAATGACATAATAAAAAGAAGAAGCACTGACTTATATTACCGTCAACATAAAGATTGAGTTTGGTTACTTGATTTGCGATGAATATGTTTATACAAACCATAGACCTTCATTCATATACTGTAAATGCTACGAGAATACCATCACTGAGTAGGAAGAATACCTCTGCTCAACAAAAACTATACCATACATTCTTGTATCCAATACCACGATTATGTACAAAAAATACTACCACCTATAATAGATAAGTCACATGTTCAGGAGCCACTAACCATTTTTGCAATTCTTTGTAGGGATTCCAACAAAGAAAAAGAATACATATTACATAAAGGCCAGTTTCAAGTCAAGATAGCAGATGGATCCTATGTTTCAGTAGAATCAATGGGAGTAGTTATCTTGGACTTTCCTAGTGGTCATAGGTTATGTTTGGAGGATGTTTATTACATGCCAATGATTGTAAGGAACATGGTTTCTGTTTTTTGTTTAATAAAATTTGGTTATTCCTTATATTTTGAAAATGTTGTTTCAATATATTAAAATAAGGATTTTATTTGTAATGCAATAATAAACAGGGATTGTTCTTTATAAAACATATTATAGGCTCACTAAATACCATAAAATTGATAAAACTAAGGCAATCTAATGTCTCTAGCATTAATTCAAAATATATGTGGCACTTAAGAATGGGTGATATCAATCAGAAAAAACTTGACAAGTTAGTTAAGGGTGGGATCCTTACGGACTTAGAGATTGATCCATTACCCATCTGCGAATCTTGTATTGAAGGAAAAATAACCAAGGCCTCATTTCCTTCCAAAGGAAATAGATTTGGATCCACGTTAGACCTGGTACATACTGATGTGTGTGATGTGTGTGGGCCCATGAACGTACAAGGTAAAGGAGGTTATGAACACTTCATAACTTTTAAAGATGATTACTCTAAAATGGCTATTTGTATTGGATGCATAAAAAGAGTGAGTCATTTGAAAAGTTCAAAGAATTCAAAGCTGAAGCTAAGAAATAGCTAGGCAAGCCATTAAAACAACTTCGATCAGATCGAGGTGCTAACTACATATCTGGAGAGTCTCAACAATTTCTAATTGAAAATGGAATTGTTTCCAACTTGTTAGCTCCTTAAACACCTCAACAGAATGGTGTAGTTGAGAGGAGAAATAGGACTCTATTGAAAATGGCAAGATCAATGATGTCCTACGCTAGGCTTCTTGAATTGTTCTAGGGATATCCTATATAAACGACAACTTATCTTCTTAACTTTGCTTCATACAAATAGGTGCCTAAAACACCTAGGGAGTTATGGACTGGCCGAGTTCCTTCATTACGTCACTTAAGGATTTGGGGCTACCTAGCTCATGTTCAAAGACCTGAATCCACAAAGATGGAACTAGGGTCAAAAGTATGTTTCTTTTTAGGATATCCTACGGGTAATCGGGGGCACTATTTTTACAGTCCTCAAGATAGGAATATGTTTATGTTGACAAATGCAACCTTCCTAGAAGAAGAGTTTGTGAGAAATCAAAAGGAGGAAGTGAAGTAGTACTCAATGAGTTAGTTATGTCATCTAAACCGAGAGTTGATTTGGATATAGCAAAACAAAAAGTTGAAATGGATTTAAGAGTTGAATCGAAAAAGCAACATCAAGTAATGCCTAGACATAATGGTAGTGTTGTGAGACAACCAGACAGGTATCTAGGTTTAGGAGAAGGCATTATAGCCATCTCAGACTAAGAATGTTATCTACGGTTAAGGGATGGATGAAGGAATAGTTCTCAATGAAGGATTTAGGAGAGGCTAGCTATATTCTAGGGATTAAACTTAGGAAGGATCGTAAGAATAAACTGATAGCCTTGTCTCAAATAACCTACATTGAGAACATGCTCAATAAGTTTGCCATGTAAGATTCCAAGAGAGGTTTCACACCTATTAGACATAGAATCAAACTTTTAAAGGAGCAAGCTCCTAAGACCTAAGAGCAGGTCGAATGCATACTTAACATTCCTTATACTTCAACATTTGGAAGTTTAATGTATGTTATAATTTGCACTATATCGAATATCTATTACACAGTGGGACTAGTAAGTAGATTTCAGTTCAATCTAGGAATGAATCATTGGACTACGGTGAAGTACATACTGAAGTATCTTCATAGGATGAAGAACTTAATGCTTGTTTACTCTATAAGTTACCTTATTCTGACAGGATATACAAACTCTGATTTCCAATTAGATGTTAATTCAAGGAAATCAACTTCTAGTCTTATATTTGTTTTAGGAGGTGGAGCCATAGTCCGAAGGAGTATAAAGCAACCTTGTGTTATTGATTTGACTATGGAGGTTGAGTATGCTACTGCTTGTGAAGCAGCAAAAGAAGTAGTCTAGCTCCATAAGTTCCTAAATGATTTGGAGGTGGTTCCTAAGGAATAAAAGGCTATTACACTTTATTGTGACAATAGTGGGCTAGTGGCTAGTTCTACAGAACCTCATAACCATAAAGCTTCCAAACACATTAAGAGAAAGTATCATCTTATAAGGGAGATAATACAACGTAGTGAGTTGAATGTGGTAAAGATTCCTACAGAGAAAAACCTTGCACATCCATTTATGAAGACGCCGTCTCAAAAGAGTTTTGAGGGTCACCTAGAAGGGATGGGAATGAGGGATATGTCAAACTTGCTTTAGGGCAAGTGGGAGATTGTTGGAGTTATGTAAATATAGTGCCTTGGAAAGCAAGTGTATTTACATATAACTTTATCTTCTTCTAACTACTTTTGTAATGAAAATATTTATTATTAATAAAAAAAGAGTTTGGTTTTATTTGGATGAGCATTATATATCTAGTCATAAGGTGTCGAGATTCTTTTGTAAGTAATACACATATACATGGAGATGTATGGAAAACATGTATATTATTAGAATCTAAAATTATTGATTCACAGTTGAATAATTAAGTTGGTCACTTGATTATGGTTTAGATTGTAGTGTTCCAATTTATCTCCGTACAAGTAAAGGAGTTTACTACAAGGGAATGATGAGTTTCATATCATGATAGTAGTTAACTATCGATAATGGCATTATTAAATAAATCTAAAATCATGCATGTTTTAAAGAATAAAGTAGGTCGTTACTTTAATCTTAAAACATACACTTAAGCGTTCGTTTATTATAAACCATAATCTTAAAGAGTCGTAAACTCATATGTGTTTCATTATAATTTTTGATATGATCATAATAGATTTTTACAAAGTATCAATCTAATGTCTGCATGTTGGAATTGTTAATTGAAACATGTATCACAGAACATTCACTCAGATAAAGAGTTTATAGTGATATCATCACTTCTAGATGTTTTATAGAGATTGGTGATTAAACTGGTGCTAGTAGTTTGATGGACTAGCTACCCATCAAGTTTTAACACCAAGATGAGATCTTGTGTATTAATCACCATATGTAGTAAAACGGGATATGTAGAAGGAAAGACCAACTTAAGGGAAAAATGGTAATTTTACCCTTTATCGTGTGGATGGCTATAATATGGTTCATATTAGAGTTTACAATTGGACATCTTATTTGAAACATATGTTCTCATAATATTTAGTAATTCAGGAGTTCAACTAATTGTCTTTAGTGGAAGAACATTTAGTTAATAAACTTGAATTAATTCTAATCAAATTAAATTAACTATGGGTTTATTGGAGCTTGAATTATATAAGTCCAATTAGGTTCCCCATTTAGCTTCTAGGAAGGTTATCAAGCAAAGGAAGAAATACAAATAGAGGTTTTAAGCCTATGATTGAATGTTGGGGTTACTTTAATTAATTGTTAATTAGAAGCTTGTATGAACATTAAGAAATGGGCTGGACTTTGGTTTAATTAGATTAATTAAATTAAAACAAAATTATTAAAGATAAAAGGAGGTGGATTTTTCGTTTTAATAGGCCAAATGTGCAGCTACATATTTAACATTGGTTTGCTGTATTTAAAATGAAGTAATGGTCTTATCATTAAATTGTTTAATGGTTGTCATTTAATGATAGCATGTAACCTTTTAGCATTCATTGGATTAAAGAAGAAAGAGGTGCATTTGATGGACCATCTTCCTTCTTTTCATGACAAAACCGTAAATGAGATTTATCATTTAGGTTATTTGTCTTTTCGTATAGCCATCTTAAAACAAATGAGAAGAGTCTCATTTATTGGCTTCTTTATGATTGATTAAGGAAGGATGTGATGCATTGGATGCACTTGAAATCTTTCTTTGAGGCTTAACCAAAATTGGGAGAAGGAATACAAGGAGTTGTTGAATTTTTATCTCTCTCTCGTCTATCTTGTATGAGCTAGTCGAAAATTGCATAAGAGGTATCTCATCTTTGGTTTCTTTCTTCTAAGGCAAAATCTCTTCAAGTTTTCTTCTCCTTTATCATCAAAGGATCTTGTTAACCAAATTGTCCAATAAGAACAAGTGGTAGATCGGATTGGTCGAGGATACATTACCTAGGAGACGATACATTGCGAAGGATAGGGCTGCATAGCAAGGAGTTAAAGATGTAATGAAGGAGTCGGTATAATTTTCATCTTGTTTATATGTAAATTATTTTCCTTACACCGTATCATATATAGCTTTGCATATTGATTTGGTTATTTTGCTTCCGCTGAAATTTGATTTCTAAAAAAATAGTTTTAAAATGTTTCGTTTTATCTAAATGATGCATGCTTAATTTTTCGTTATAATAGTCACTAAAGACCGTCTTTATGACATTTCCACTTTGGCCAGATATTCCTGAGTAATGACCCCGATAAGAGGCCATAGGTATCATCATCTCCTTCTATTAGGAGTGGTGAATCCTTTATTGGCTACTCAAGTACCTTTAAATACCTCAAGCTATACCTAGTGACCACCCTATGAGGAACCTCTAAGAGGCAACAAGGCATGGAGTCAAAGTATAGGATTAGTGTCCAAGATATCGTTGAGCACCTCAAACCTAAGGATATTTTCACCATTGCTATGATGAAACTATCATTGTCACTAGAGTAGATCCATATGATTGTCTCATGGAAAGTCATTCTATGTACTTACTACTCTTAGTAAGCATCTACATGATAACTTTAAAAAACTCTTGCTTACAACTTATGAGATCCACTACTTGATCTAATCAAAAAGTACAACTTGTGCTAGTCTATCCAGATTAATAGTGTCCCATCTCATTAATCTTATGACTAGAGATAATTTAGATACTAACATAACTTCACATGATAGGAATTTTATTATCATGATATCATCATAATTTCCATCATGCTATGTAACGTATCAAGGACTTCATTGATTCGATTTAATATCACTATCAATTCATAGAGAACATGAACATCAAATTAAAAAAAGTCTTTTTAATAATCAAAAATATTTATACAATAAGTGCTAAAGGTGATTGCCTTTAGAGCACTTCTCTAATAACATCCCACTTGCACTAAAGCCAATCACCTTTGCATTTAATACCATAAGCGAGTACATGAGATTCATATCTCATTTGAGGAATTGTCCTAGTCAAAGAATTAGCAATATTCTGATTAAGGGGCACTCTCTCTATCTTGACATCATTTATACCAATGCTTTCTCTAATCAAATGGTGTCACCTAAATACATGTTTGGATTTCTAATGAGACCTTAGTTCCTTTGCTTATGCTATAGCACCATTGTTGTCACAATAAAACTGTGCTAAGGCAACAATGCTAGGAACCACTCTAAGTTCTATGATGAATGTTTTGATCCAAACAGATTCCTTTCCTACTTCCGAAGTAGCAATGTATTCTACTTCGGTTGTTGAAGTAGTTATCTCCTGCTTAGAACTCTTCAAATTGACTACTCCACCATTTAGTATGAAAATATATCCTAAATGGGATTTGGAGTAATCCCTGTTAGATTGGGAACTGGCAACTGTATACCCACTCACAACAAGATCTCCTTCTCTATATACTAAGAATACATCCTTAGTTATTCTCAATTACTTAAGGATATTATTAATAACTACCCAATGACCCTTTTTAGGATCTGACTAGTATCTGCTTATAACATTTAAAGCATATGATACATCGAGTCTTGTATATAACATAGCATACATAATTGATCCTATAATCGAAGCATAAGGGATCAAATTCATGTGAGTCCTCTCATCTTGTGTCTTTGGACACATAGATTTTGAGAGTGTAATCTCATACGTCATGGGAAGATAACCCATCTTGGACTACTCCATGCTAAACCTCATTAATATCTTGCCTATATGTGTAGACTGAGAAAGACCAAGCAATTTCTTAGACCTATCTCTATAGATTGCACTCCCACTAACCTTCTTATACACACAAAGTTCATTTGGATTTTTTGAGAAAAAAACTGTTTGATTGTCTCATCAAATCGGATATTCCAACTCCTGGATGCTTACTTCAATCCATAAATAGATTTTTAAAGCTTGCATACCTTTTTGCCAACATTGGATATGAAACCATCGGGTTGTGTCATGTACACATCCTCAGTTAGGTTTTTATTAAGGAAATTTGTTTTCACATCCATTTTCCATATCTCATAATCATAATGAGTAATAATGTCCAGGAGTATCCTAATCGATTTAAGCATGTCTTTGGCGATAACCGTTAGCTACAATCCTAGCTTTATAGGTAACTACATTACCCTCCATGTCGGTTTTCTTCTTGAAAGGCACCCTATGGGTTTTATCCTTTCGAGTTGGTCAACCAAAATTTTGCTATCTCGAATTTGATGGCTTGATGCCATTTTTCAAATTTTGAACTTAACAAATTCTTCATAGGTAGTAGGCTCATCATCTTCTATAAGTAATATGTCATTATATTCACTTATAAGAAATCCATATCTTTCTGGAACATGACATATCCTACTTGACCTATGAACTTTTTATATATTAGAAGATTAAACTATTGATCTCACCATATACAATAAGGTTTGGTTTCTCCTTTCTGCCACACCATTATGTTGCACTGTGTAAGTTGGAGTCCATTAGGATATTATCCCATTATCTCTGATATAACTTTAAAACTCTTGACTTAAGTATTCACCACTTTGATATGATCGATGTGTTTTAATGCTTTTACCCATCTATTTCCTTACTTCATTTCTGAATTCTTTGAACTTTTCAAAGGCCTCATATTTGTATCTCATTAGATACAAATAACCATATCATAAATAATCATTGATGAAGGCAATGAAGTATATGAAACCACCTTTTCTATGTATGGACATTGGACTACATACATCTAAATGTATTAAGTCCAATAGCCTACTGGTTTGTTCACCATTTCCCTTAAAACATAACTTTTTCATCTTGCCTAATAAACAAGATTCACATATGTCATATGATTTATAATCAAATGATCCTAAACTACCACACTTATGTTGTTTAGTTATGCGTCTCTCACTTATATGGACAAAGCGACAACGCCATAAGTAAGATGATTTCAAATTATCTCGTGTTTTTATTTAATTTTCATTGATATTTAAAACTAGATTGGACATATCTAGTATGTATATTCCATTGCATAATGTATCCATAGCATAAAGCAGTCCATTCAAACTAATAGAACAACCATTGTAACTAGAATTTAATTGGAAACCAGCTTTATTAAGACTAGAAACTAAAATAATATTCTTAGTCAATACAGGTACATAAAAACAATCATCCAATTCTATTACAAGCCCATTAGGGAGTGATAATACATAAGTTCCTATGGCTAATGCAGTAACTCTTACTCCATTTCCATGTACTAGTTCGACTCTCCCTTATTAAGTTATCTACTATTCCTGAGGCCTGTATATTAGTACATATGTGTGAGTCACAACTAATATCCAATGCCTATATGTTATTATTAGAAGTAGTACTAATATTATAATAAACGTACCTGATGTAGATAGGGAATCTGATGCCTTCTTCTACTTCAGTGACCCCAGATAAGCCTTAAAGTTCCTCTTCTAATGGCCATCTTTGCCACAGTGGAAGCATGCTCCCTTAGGGGCAGTCTCCTTAACTTTCTTCTTGGCCACACCTCCCCTAGGCCTTGTGGAATTTTACTTTTTTGGTTCTTCCTCCTCAAACCAGAAGAGTCCACCAGCATCATAACCTTATTGTCCTTACAGGCAGATGGCTCAACTATTTTGAGCAAGTTGATTAGCTCAGGAATTGTTGTTGATATTTGGTTCATCTGATAGTTAAGCACAAACTATGAATAACTATCAGTCAAACTAGTTAGAATTAAGTCTATACATAATTCATGATCCATAAAAAACCCTAAGGATGCCAACCTCTCAATATAGCCATTCATCTTCAGTGCATATTACACTAGAGATGTCCCTTCAACCATCTGGAAGCGGAAGAGCAACCTCTAGGTCTCGAACCTTTTGGACCTAGCTTGCTCATCAAATAACTCCCTCAGATGACAGGCTAAGGTATGAGCATCTATAGCCTCATGTTGCCTTCGCAATTTAGATGACATAATGGCTAGCATTATGCAGCTAGCCATCTCACTATCATCGAAATGCTTTCTATATACCCTCTTATCACTATCAGAAACATTAGGAGTAGGGGAATTGGGAAGTGATTCTTCCAAAACGAAACCTAGTTTCTCCAACTTGAGAATTATTGTTGGCCCCTGGAAATTTTTATTTATTAATAACCATGATTAAATTAATTTGGGGTTATGCTAGATTAAATTGTGTTGGAGTTAATTAACATGTTAATGTGAGTAAGATATTATGTTATAGGTTAAGGGAATAATAAGATTTCATACGGGGAATTGTTGGAACATCAATTAAGTTATAAAGTCTTAAAGCATTGAAGGAATGGAAAAATGGGAAGAAGGAATTGTAGGCTTGTGTTTTAGAAGACAAAATTGTTAGTGAAGAAGAAGAGAAGAGAGAGAAGAAGAAAAGTAAGAAAGAAGGGAGTGAGAGTGTCGGTGATAGAGAGAAAAAGGGGAGTTGAGCTAGGTTTTAATTTTACTAAGCCTTCAAGAGTTATCATGGAGGTAAAATGAAAGAGGAAGATTAAAGCTTTCATTACAGTCAAGAAATTCATTAATCAGTGAAGATCTAAGGTAAGCTTGTGTTAAATCATTTGGAGTCTTAGGAAGGTTTTGGTTCTAAAAGCGTAGAAAATGCATAGGTCTAAGTATTCTAAGATTAATTCATGCATGGGTTTCTTTAGGATTCCAATTGGAGTTCTTTTTGAATGAGGTTTTGTTAATATTGAAGGGAGGCAAGAGGATCAAGAGGAGAGACATCGTTAAAAAAGCTTTCAAGCAAGAAGATCCAAGGGGGTTACTTTTTGTAGTTGAATAATAAGCCTTCAATGTTTCTTTCAAGAAAATGGAAAGAAATGGTTTCATTCAAAACGTGCACTTATTACTCTTTGAATGTTTTGAGAATGTGCTGCATGTTTTTGCATATAAATTTTGTTTGAAATATGAAGATGATTTTTGAAAAGATATCAAGCTTAAGAAACCAAGTTCCCAAAATGTCCCTTTTTGGGCAATATGTTTTACAGTTATAGAAATACATGTTATGTGGGTTTATGGTGGTCCCATAAGTTAAGTCAAGTGCACTTTGACAAAAGACTTCTCCCGCCTGCACGATAGTTGCCTGGAGCTCCTTCATAAACTCCCATAAGTTTACGACTACGTAAGACCGTTATGTGGAATTGCATAGTACATTCTATTTTAGATCCACTCAAACCATTTTGATATACTTATGTTCTCATGATAAATTGATAAAGGTGATGCATACATAATTTGCAATAACGAAAATTTCTGCAATGGAAAGGACTTCATAAATGGTTTTGCTTATTACCAATTATAAATTATTACCTATGAGCTTAAGCTCACCCCCCTTTTTCCTCCCCCACATCCAGGTGATGAGTAAGATATCGAGTAGATAAGGGTTAAGGCATCACTCCAATTTTTTTTATATTTTGTATTTGAAGCAAATTTTGTAAAGAGAGGCTTTAGTTGCATTTTGAGCAAATCATGGATTATGTACCTTCTGTATTTTGGAACTTTAAAATATTAATGTAATTACAGCTCGAAAGGCCCGCTAAAGCTTTGTAAGACTCTTATCTTTTGATGCACATGAAAGATAATTGCATTTTTTTACCACGACCCTCTTTTAAGTTTGTATATTGCATTTTTAAGTTTCCATAACGAAAAAGTTCATATTTGGACTTCAAGGGAAGGTATAAATTAATCCAGGATGATATAGGCAAATATGCCTTCTGGAAAGTTGTAGGTCTCTCTTTTAGATTTCCAACAGTATATAGTATAGAATTTTTGGACTTCTAAGTCATAAGTTATGGTCCTTAGAAGGGGATATGCTTATGTTTAGGAGTATACCTTGGTATCGTCTGTAAAGATGTATCCTCTGTAATGATGTCATTTGTCTTAAGAGATGTATCATCTGTGATGACGTCATATCGTCTGTGATGTCATCATTCATCTCAAGAGCTGTATCGTCTATAAAGACGCTTCGTCTTAAGAGATGTATCGTCAATAAAGATGTATCATCTATAAAGACGTACTATCTATGATGATGTCATATCGTTTGTGATGACGTCATTCATCTTAAGAGTTGTATTGACTGTAAAGACACTTCGTCATAAGGAATGTATCGTCTATGAAGACGTATCATCTATGATGACGTCATATCGTCTGTGATGATGTCATTCATCTTAAGTTGACTTCGTCTTAAGTTGACCATCTGTATCATCTTAGGTTGACTTTTACTTCATCTTAAGTTGACCATTCTGTTTCGTCTGTCTTTCCACTTTGTCTACCTTTCTGCTTTGTCTGTCTTTTAGCGTCATCTGCCTTTGCCATTTGTCTGTCTTTCAACTTCATCTGCCTTTTCCATGCGTCTGTCTTTCAACTTCATATAGCTTCATCATTCGTCTGTCATTTTACTTCGTCTGTTTTCTGCTTATGTGACCTAAACTTCTCCTTCTGTACACTATTCATCTGATGCTATCGTCTTCTTCATTTTTAACCTTTCAGACAATAGAATCCGCCTTCGTGGTCTTCATGGAAATTGTAGACCTCGAAGTCTTTTTCTTTCAACCGTCTTAAGATGGTATTAATCCATTATCCCAACTGATAGTTATGCTAATTACCTCAAGATAGGTGTAATAAGATTGAGGTTTTTCCCAAATAAATTTGTCTTGAAATAGAAGAAGGGTGTTGTTTTGATGTTTGTCCTGGTAGGGGATCACCACCCTTGTGGAGAACGCGTTCAGACGTCACTTAGGATGTCGGATACATGAACCACGAGGGTAGGGTCCCATCACTTATGGTATCAGAGCGACTAGGTTTAAGAGTATCCTAGGCATGAAGTGGGTAGTCTAAGACATAAAATGAACATGCATTGTTTTAAGGTGAATAACTTACATTGTTTTGAATTGTTATACAAGATTTGAAATTGTTTTATATTATTTAAATTGCTTTACGTGGTTTGAAGCTGTTTTGCATAAACTAAAGATTTTCAATGATTTTAAATTGAAGGAGTGGAAAATACCACCTTAAAAGAGACTTCGAGGAGGTGTGACTCGATCTAACTATCACCAAGGGAGCACGGATGAATCTTGTGTCCCGTAAGAAGCTGGGACACAGCCTGCTCTTGATCCTGAGGCACCTAGTGTGTAACATGAAGTGCCATCTCCTCCTCCTCCTATGCCTGCTATGGACCCGCAGTTCTTTCAAGCTTTTACTCAAGCTTTCACATATGCCATGGGCCAAGGGTCACAAGTGGTTGTGCTAGCTTCAGTAAATAGAAGTGGATAGTATGACAAGCTCCACAAGTATGGAGCTGTGGATTTTAGTGTGACTATAAATTCGAAAGAAGCTAAAGCCTGGTTGAAGAGGACTGAGAGGGTTCTGATTCAGATGAAGTGTTTTGATGAGGAGAAGCTGGATTACGCAGTTAACTTGCTGCAAGGGGACGCACTTCATTGGTGGGAATTAGTGCCCCACAGCTAGGATATACCTCTGGTGTTATCATATAGAGACTTTTTGGAAGCTTTTAGAAGGAAGTACGTCTCAAGGGTTTATATCCAAGAGAAGGCTAAGGAATTCCTCAACCTTACATAGAGGGACATGAGTGTGAGTGAGTATGAGTTGAAGTTCACCCAGCTATCACAGCATGCAGTCAACATTGTTTCGAATGAGGAAGACAAGTGCCCCAAGTTTGAGGGAGGTCTCCATCTAGGGATCGAGGAGAAAGTCTTGATCCATAATTTCTATGACTACCAGTAGTAAGTAGATGCTGCACTTCAAGATGAAAAACTGGAGACTATAAAGAATGAAGTGAGCAGGAAGAGGAAGCCCAGGGAGCAGTCTTCTAAGAAGGGAATGAGTAATCCAATGCCTGAGAGGGGTACAAGGAGCCACCATACCCAGAGTGAAATGGTAAGCAGTAGCCTTACCTAGAACAAGCAAGCAAGGGCAGTGTCAGTGCAAGCCTCAACAGCAGGAGGAAATAGTAAGGTAGAGAGGAGCAAGAACATAAACCCCCAATGTGAGCATTGTGGAAAGCTTTATTGAGGAGAGTGCTTCAAGTTACTTGGAGCATGTTTTTGATGTGGAGAGAAGGGACACATGATCAGGGACTATCCACAAGTAACAAGGCAAGAGGGGTCAAAACTGAAAGCCCCAAGAAGAGCAAAAACAGGGGGAGTTGGGCCAGTCACCGAGGTGGGTAGTTTTGCAGTGGTGAGGAAGGCTATTCCTCTAGGAAGATCAAGGGGTTAGGCTTAGGCCAGGGTATTTGCTATGAATAAAGAGGAAGCTGGAGCTGTACCAGAAGTTGTCATAAGTATGGCTCAGTTATTTAACTCTGCAGTATATTTATTGATTGATTTTGGCTCCACACATTCATTTGCTTCTACAAGCATGATTTTGCATAATGTAAAATTGGTGCACATAGATAGCCCTATGATTGTTAGTACTCCTTTAGGGAGAAAGGTGATAATAAGTCAAGTGTATAGGGATTGTGAATTGTTTATTGAGGGT
>JANSVA010309247.1:0-24741 GCA_025504915.1 Erythroxylum reticulatum | reverse complement strand
TTATAAAAGTATGATTTTGACACCCTCCGAATGGTGGTAAGTTATGATAGCATGTATGATTATAAAAGTGTGTTTGACACCCTCCTAATGGTGGTGAGTTATGACTTGCATGTATGAACACATTTATAGATTTTATGACTTGAAATATATTTCATATGATTTGTTGTTATATAAATTGTGAAATTTTCAAATGGTTAAAGGAAATGCTATAGTGCCTGCTTTATTGTCTTAGTTGTGGATAGATAGGCATGCCTATAGGGTTACTGTGCAACTGCTACAATTTGACACCACTGGTGTCTACAATTCGATATCTTCGGGTATCCATAGTTTGACACCTTTGGGTATCCACAATTCGATACCTTCGACTATCCACAATTTGATACCTTTGGATATCCATAGCACCTATTATATCCACAGAAAATTTATAGGTCTAACACATAAAATAAAGTAAAGAGATATAGATAAGAAATACAGCATGATAATATAAATAATCGATATATGAATTAGAATTTGCGTTTGTATTGATAATTAGTATCATTGAGAGTTGAATATTAATGTTTGAGTTTTGAAGGTAAATTTATGGTATTTGAAAAATATATTAAAGCATGTTTGCATTATTTATTTGATTAATTATGTTATCCTTATTTATATTTGTGTGATGTTCATAAATGTATGTGCTTGCCGGATGACTGTTGTAAGCGGTCATCCAAACTAAGTGCTTCCCCACTAAGCTTTCAAGCTTAGCACGAGTGTTAATCCGTGTAGGTCCAAATCATAGGAGTGAGGTACAGGGAACATCTGCAGGGACCAAGGCCAACAAATAGAAGAAAAAGTTCTTTTAGAGTGCGTTTTTAGTTAAATATGATTATACATATAATGGTTAAAGGAAATTGTATGTTTTCTTTTGGATTACCATGTAAATGTAAAATTGTTTTACTACTGTTAAATGACAGGGTTAAGCATCGGAGAGTTTTGTAATGTGTATATATATAACATTGCACCAAAATGCATGTCATGAATGTATGTATAGGAAATTGGTTGTCATTGGAAATTGGTTGTCTTATGTGTGGATGGTTGTAGGTTCTGTATAAAGGCTGTTACACCTTATATGTTATTTTTCCTTCTCATATTGAGGACAATATGTTGTCCATGTGTGGGGAGGGTTCCATTATGTGCATTGTAATTTTTATTTTCAGTGTGAATTTTGCATATTGAATGTTAGTTTTGTTTAAGTTTGCATGATGTGACTCGTGGGAATACGTCATTGGCTAGAACTTAACGGAATTGATTTAATTTTAAATATAGTCTTTTAGGTTACTAACATTTATTAGCTTATGAAATTAGTGTTCTATGTTGCTTGTGTTAAA
The DNA here is from genome assembly GCA_025504915.1 of Erythroxylum reticulatum. NCBI lineage: Eukaryota > Viridiplantae > Streptophyta > Magnoliopsida > Malpighiales > Erythroxylaceae > Erythroxylum > Erythroxylum reticulatum. The sequence goes on along the minus strand of JANSVA010309247.1, from coordinate 23,374 downwards.
TATGCATGTTAATTAGGATATTATGTTAGTTCGTTCACTCTAGGAATTTACCACATTCATTTATAATTTTTTGTCAATCGAATAAGCAAAATTGTTATTATCTTTTCATGAGAACGATTAACTAAAGAGATGAGGTATGAAATAAAAAATAAAAATAAAAATAAAAATTGTGTGTATTTTTGTTAATAAATAACTATTTTGTTGGCCCTTTTTGAAACAAATTGGGTTATGAATTGAGCTAGTAGTCAGTTGAGAATGTGATAAAGTTGAGTAGCTGGGAGACATTCATCACAAATATTTTCCTTCATGTTAAAAGGTTATAATGACATTCCATCCAAGTCGCTTAATAAAAACATGACCTAGTTAAGTAACCAGGAGACATTCATCATAAATGTTTACCTTTGTGTCAAAAGGCTAGGTTCATGTTAATGGAAATTAACAAAAATAGTGCATTGTTTAATAAATCCTACCGATCTTTTTGAATAGCTTGAATTTTTATGAAAAGTTACTTAGGGATAGTTACAATTTTGATTAACTAAATAATTATCAATGTGTGTATACAAGTGCTGGGATGAATAAATTTGACATTAAAGTCTTAATTAGTATGTCTATTTAGTTCAAAATGCTTAGACACAGATTTTATAAATTAATAAGTTAGAACAACTTGAAGGATTGTGTTTGCAGTTAAATTTGTTTCGTGAAGTTCAATATCATTGTACCATTATTACATTTTTGTTTGTTGTTATTTGATGTGTTGACTTTTTTTTTTTTTTTTGCTTGAGGACAAGAAAAAGTTTAAGTGTGGGGATGTGATAGTTGTAGGTTGCATGATGTTTTAATAGGCATTTTAGTATGTTTTGTAGTGTCTAATTAATTAATTCATGTATGTTTCGGTTTAGGATTGTGTTAATTGGATAAATATGTCTGCTTTGAGTGTTATATGCGTTAGAGTATGCTATTAAGCCTTAATTTTGTGTATTTAAGGTGCCTTGATGTGTTTGTTAGTGTTTGAGATCAGATATCAAAGAAAGGAGAAGACTTGGAGTAAGCTTAGCAGAAGATTCAGGCCCACGATCGTGACAAAAGCAAAATGAAGGCCATGATCTTGGCCTGCGCGATAGCAGATGCGAATTGGCTTTTAAAACTTAATTTTATTAGTTTATTTTAGATTGTTTTGGTCCATGTAAAACCTAGTTTTTATCCCAAATAGAAAAGATTACAGAGGACAGAAAAAAAAACCTTAATTTTTCATGCCTCTATTTTGCTACATTGGGAAAGATCTAAGGAAGAGGATGTAGCACCCCACTCTCGCAAGACACGTGCCCGATATCTTGAGGGATATCTGAGTCCGTGCCTCATGAGGGTAGCATGTTAGAGCACTCAGTCATTCAAAACTCAGTACAAATTTTTTTGAAACCATAAACATAAAGCGTGGAAATCGATAACCATATCGGGCCCACTTTATGTCATAAACATTTTCAATCATAGCAATACAATCATAAGAAATTTCAATAGTCATTTAGGCCCGTTACAAGTACAAAATAGTTGTCAAAATTTCATTACGTTATAAAAACCATAAACAAACATTTCTGATTTGGAAATTTATTTTAAAATAGTAATATTCGAATACACAAGTTATAATAATTTCTGAAGACTTAATTTGATACAAAATAAAAGAAATACTAATGCAGACACCAACTAATCCTGACCTCTACCTCTTACTTGCATGCCGTAGGTATACTCCCGTGTGTCTAACGAGGTACTCTTCAAGCTTTAAAAATAATTGCAAATTTTGGGTGAGTTTTGCGGTCTCAATGAGGTAACCATCATCAATGGTTCACTCAATTCATGCAACACACCATTTCACATAACATGTAATTCACAATTTTGCATAATAGATCATGTATCCCCCTTTTACTCCAGTATAGGAAACTACAACATTTCAATCAATCAACATACTTGATATAAATGCATGTGAAATTCTCATGAGACACGTTCCATTTATTACGTTGTTGTGACCGAGCGCCTGAACTGTCCCGTATCCATTTGGGATACCGGGATCATTAATAACTATCCCTTATCTACTTAGGAGATACAAGGCTCATTATACACAGTGAGCCTTAGGCTCTTAATCACTGTTTGAGCTTGAGGCTCTTTTCACTCATTGAGCTTTAATCTCTGATCGGTGGCTACTCTAGTCACAACTCCCATTATCTGATCACGTATTCATGTAATGAAATGCATCACATATATTCAATCAATTGAAAGTGCTCAATGTCACACAATCATATTCACTATCGCATCTCATTCACATTGTCATCGGACCTTAGTCCGACATTCAACACTTAAGTCAAGAAAACATCTATTCCGTCCAATTCATATTCAATGAACAGTTCAATATTTCATTTATACATCACATTCATCAGAACTTCTATCTATAAATCAGCACAATCAATCATATTCAATTATCATTTAAAACATAAATTAAGCAAACAAGTAATTAAATGAGACCATCTAGGTTACTCACAAGTTGCTCCCGAAGCTAATTCCTAGAAGTTCCAACAATGTTTGGAGGTTGACGTTCCAGTTGCTCCTCTATCTCAAACAACATACACATATATCACAATATGCACAATTATAATTGTTCAATAATGCACATGTATAAAATGAATTATCTACAATGCATGTTCATGACAATCCCAGGTATCTTTCATTTAATGTCTTCATAAAGTCAATCTCATATCAAAACTCATCTATGTATAATTTATACTTAGGTTTATGCCTCACTAAAACCATTAAAATCTCTATTCCTTTCTCATTGAATCATTTCAGATTTTTCCAAGTTACAGCCTCACTAAAACCATTAAAATCTATATTCCTTTCTCATTGACTCATTTCAGATTTTTCCAAGTCACACTTCCAGGCCTACTGTTCACATTCAATTAGAAAGAGAAACTGATGTAATTTGGTCATAATATTTCTATAAAGGTGTTCTTCTATGTCTTATCTTTTCATTTGCACTAAAATCACTCAATTTGGTTTAGTAATTTGTAAGATATGCCTCAAACATTATCGGGTTGTTCACATTCAAAAATAGTGTACTATATACAATTTCCATCCAGAAATTCAATATCTTAGAGAAATAATAGAAAGTCAACTTCTTGATAAAATTTATAGCCTATATCTCTAGTTTACTCAAAATTAAAATTCATCTCATTTGGAATCCTACAGGTCAAGATATCATCAAAATACTGAAACATATTCAGTAAAATATCCAGTTCGTACTCTTCCAACTGATACCCTTATTTTGATTCGATCAATCTATTTTGACTCAAAACTAAAAGCTATAATTTTTTATGGAGTGATAGAGGAATGTGTTATGAATCCAATGTTTTAAAAATCAGGTCATTTTGAGGTCGGATGAAGAAGATATTGCCCAAAAACCATCGGATGTTCATCACCCGTGAAAACTTCAAAGATGCTATTCAACCTCTAAAGTCGCTATCGTGCATTTGCACGATAGAGAAATTCCCTACTCAACCTACAAAGTAACTATCGTGCATTTGTATGATAGAGAAATTCACTTATAAGTCACCAAAGTCGCTATCGTTCATTTGCACGATGGCGATTTTCACCCTTCAATCCTAGTCGCATACCCAACTTCCAACTTCCATAACTTTTGATCCAAAACTCCAAAAATTAATAACTTTATATCAATGGAAAGCTTAAAGAAAGTTATACAACTTTTATTAAGAAAGATTTATCTAAATCTCTATATATCTGTCCATAAAATTCATAGAAGTTTCAGATCAAAAACTCAACATTATTACTATTCATTCCTAGAAATTTTCCATACTTCATTCTCTAAAATCGAACTCTTCAAATTTTTATTTCTAGTTTTTCTTACTCCATTTCAAACAAATCATTCATCATAAATTCATGCCACTCCAAAATATACAAGTTTAACCAAAAACCATCAAAAGCCAAAATTTCATCTTCATCTTATTTGTACTCTGTTACTTTTCTGCATTTTCAACTTTCATTCTCAAGCACTATTCTTCCTCTCAACTTCCATTTAAGCACTCATTCCCATCTCAAACCATCATTTTATAAATCAACTCAAAAACCATTTCCTTGATCATCTCTAAGTTTTCATCAACTCACGTACAATACACATATATATATAAACTTGCACAGTATCACTTTTCCATATCTAATTTTCTACACTAATCCTATACATCATTTCATTGCTATTTCGACTCCAAAAAATCATTTCCATGACATCATATCACTAAAAATCCATCAAAACTAAATAACACTATAACCAAAATTTTCATCTCATCCACAGTGTTCATAAATATAAATATATAGTGGATTTTTGAAATAATTTGATGAATTATTGTTAATTGCATGGACTATGGCATTTACATATATATATACATATATATATGTAAATGCCATGGTCCATGCAACTAACAATAATTCATCAAATTATTTCAAAAATCCACAACTCTAACAAATTTATTCACTACTTGTTGAAGACTCCAAAAACTTTAACTATCTTCAAGTCCTAACTCCATGCAAAACTCACATTCCACTGTGAACACTAACGAACTTCTGGTTGTTCTTAAGTAGGAGAAACACTTAGCAGTAGGGTAGAGGAAGGAAAACCAAAGAAATTCCTCAGAGGAATTTGATAGAAAACTCTGTGTGCTGAAGAAGATTTGAAGGAGGTTACTACGAAAGAGAACGAACTTAGGAAAAACACTAACTCCTATTCACTCTTCAGATAACTCAAACTTACTCCAAACAAATTATAAAAATAAGTTACTAAAACAGTGACACTTGTCACTTTCCTAAGGTTTCACTTTAACTAAATTTCTTTTGAAACTAACTCCTTTAATCTCATCTTTACAATATAACTATCTCCAATCATCATTAATTCCTATTCCTATTTTCCATAAATTTCTATAATTCTCTATAATTTTTGAAAATAAATCCTAAAATTACCAAAATTCAAAAATATTACAATTTCACTGACCCATAAAATTTTCAATATAATTAAATTTCAAATTCACAAAATTCTCAAAAATCACAACTCAGTCCAAATATGTCAAGAATTATTCATGAATGCATGTACAATTATTTCCATGTGCAACAATTTCACTATTTATGTGTATGTGTATGCCATTTTATGCATGAGCATGAAAATGCAAATTCTAAGCTCTCATTTAACACTCTTATTTACTATTCTAGCCTCCCCGCAGGTAACGAGATGTTACAGAGGAAGAAGGAAGAGAGAGAAGAAGAGAAAGAAGAAGGTGGAGCTTCAGCTACTTCAACCTCCAATCCTCCAAGTTGCTTCTTTCTTTACATCTTTTTTTAATGTATTTGATGTATGAGATAGGATTGATGATGATGAATCTTGGGTTAAAGATGTTATAACTTTTCTTTAAGGATTTGTTATTAATTTAATGTTAATTTAGTTATTTTTGTGTTAATGCATTTGGGTGTTGTGATTATTTGTTGTAATTGCATGTTTTGGTAATAGATTGAGAGAGTGAACCAAATGCAAAATGATTAGGTTGGTAATGAGAGTTAAACAATCTAATAGACCATGTAAATAATCAAATTGGTAATTATATGGAAAGAGATCTCGTATGAGGACCCAGTTGTTTAATGGAATATTTAAGATCTGATTAGGTTATAGGCTAATTGTTAATCGAGAGATTGCATGTTTGGTAACACAACTTAGTTAGGGTTTATTAATTAGGGCTTAGTGATTATAACTCTAGAGAGAGTAATCCACCTTACAATAATCTAGAATCGACACCACTTTAACACAAAAGTGACTAAATTAGCATTAATGATAGGGTAAATCCGCTCTCCTATAATGTTTTAATCTTCCTTGGTTGAATTTCAATTTTCAATTGGTGGTAAACAATTTTGATTTCTTATGTGTTGATTTTACAATTTAATTTTCAATAAATCATATTCATTAATTTACTTTTCTGTTGAGTTTTTATTTTCATTTTAATAATCCTTTTATGCCTTAGATAACTTAGAATTAGATTAGTTCACTAACTCCTCGAGGGATCAACACCTCATATACTACTTTCACAACCCGTGCACTTGCAGCATATTGAGGGTTTTATAAGATTAAAACTTTCTCAACAATTTACATATTATGATTCAATTATGTGTTAAATTTATGTTCTAATAAATCCAAAATATTAGGTCATAATTTAAGTTCATAACATAGTGATTGAGAAATCACGTGTATGAATAGATCTACCATAATTATAAAGAGTTAATTGCAACCCTAGAGATAGGATGACAAAAATCCTCTGAATTAGGATCAAACCTAATAGTGAAATTCCCAAATCGATAGAGCACTCTTAGTACCTTTAATCTAAACAATATCGGTTGATAATTCTAAAATTAGTTGTTAGTAGCCTCAAGTGAATTATTAGCATATCACGGGAATTTTCACGATCCAGTAGTAAATAAAACAATAGCATAATAAAATGTCAATTATTTAGGGTAAGGGAGACATTAATTTTTATATTGATTATTTCTAAGTGATTTTCTTTGTCGTCTATGTTCTTTATTGATGCCTAGTTTATTTTTAATTATTTAAGTTTTGTTTTCAATCTCAAAATACAAAATTCAATTTGTACACTAGATAATAGGATAATAGTAATTACTAATACTCATCTTCTGTGTGGGATTGACTTGTACTTTTTGGTATTAGCTATTTCTACATCGTGCACTTGTGATTTACTATCATGATATGAAACTCATCACTCCCTTAAAGTAAACTCCTTTACTTACACGGAGATAAATTGCAACATTATAGTCTAAACTATAATCAAACGACTAACTTGACTATTCAACTGTGAATCAACTAATTTAGATTCTAATAATATACATGTTTCCTATACATCTCGATGTTTATGTATATTACTTACAAAAGAATCTTGGTACCTTATGACTAGTTACACAATGCTCATACAAATAACACCAAACTCTTTTGTTTTATTAATAATAAATCTTTTCATTACAAAAATAACTGGAAGAAGATTAAGTTATATATAAATACACTTGCTTTCCAGGGCACTATATTTACATAACCCCAACATGACACAATAAGACTACAATTAATCCCAAAGAGAAGAAATTGTTAAACTCAATGCCAAGACCATCACATAGAAAAAAAAATTATTGAAGCACTTTCCATCAATGAAGACTAAAAAATTGAGGAAGGATATCTCCTCCTACTCTAGACCGATTTCAAATCATTTTATGATACATGGAAGAGCTTTAAAGATATTTTGGGAAGATGCCTACATCATGGTCTACTGCTTTGGATGCAGATCCAATCCTTTTATAATGGGTTGACTCATAGCACAAGGTAGTCAATAGTTGCAACGAATGGGGATACTCTTAATAATATGACACCAGAACCAATCCACGACCTTATTTAGGACATATAATGAACAATTACCAATGGTGCTTATCTAGAGCAAGAATTAATAAGCCAATTGGAGTTTATGAAGTGGATGTTGTGGTGCAATTGGCAAGCTAGATGGAATAGCGTTAAGCAAAAAAATCGATATATCGACAATGAATCCATAAGGCTAAGTTATGCAGTATGATGTGTGTGGGCTAGATCATCCAGGTCAAAACTGTCAAGTAGTACAGCCAAAGTATATGGATTATATAGGGAATGCTCCTAGACCTCAAAACAATCCAGATAATAACATATATAATCTGGGATAGAGGATTTACCTCAATTTATATTAGAGATTTCAAGGGCAAGCAAGGAATAATCCACCCACCGGGATTCAAGCAACAAAAACCTTAAGCTAAGAAGCCTACTTTAGAGGAGATAATATTAAAGATTGCTCAAGATTCTAATATAAGACATCAACAAATGAGGCTTTTATATAAAACTTGGAAATGCAAATAGGTTAAACCACTAAGTTAGTATCTGAAAAACCATAAGGGATTTTTCTAGTACAACTAAAACAAAACCTGAAGAACATGTAATGGCAATCATCCTAAGGAGTGGAAAAGAGTTTCCAGAAGAAGAAGGAAACTACAGAGAACCTATTAAAAATTAAAGGTGAAAGCCTCCTTAGAGAAGTTAAGGAACACTGACTATCACCCCTTATCCTACTAAAGTGAATAAAGATCGAACGGATGCATAGTTTGGTATGTTCCTTAAAATGTTTAAGCAACTCTTAGATAACTTACCTCTTGCTAAAACTCCTATGTAGATTCCATAACATATGAAATTGTTGAAGGAGATACTATTGAACAAGGTAAAAATAGAAGGATTTATCGATTGTAACGCTAAGAGGAAGAAGCTTAGAAGTTATGAAAAGCAAACTACTAGAGAAACAAACAGATCCAGGGAGTTTTACTATCCCTTGTGAAATTGATAGTTTGAAAATATATAAGGCTTTAGCCTACCTAGGGTTGGAATTAACATGATGCCTTATTCTTTATTTAAAAAACTGCGATTAAGTGAACTAAAACCTATTAGGATAAGTGTGCAGCTAGCAAATAGATTAACAAAATATCCTGGGGGAGCTATAAAAGATGTTCTTATTAAGGTTGATAAGTTTGTCTTCCCAGTTTTGTGATTGTTGAAATTGTGGAAGACATAGAAGTACATCCAGTTTCTAGTTGTCCCTTTTTAGTGATTGCTAAGTCAGTAATAGATGTTGACGAAGGCAAGTTAAAATTAAGGGTAAAGAGGTTGGATTTTAAAATGTCTGATGTCATGAATCCTGCTCTTAAACCTAATGATGTAATTGGATCTAGTGAGTTGTGTAATGATTCATTTTTAGATATTTTGCAAGACTCTACCTTTAAAGATCCATTAGAGCTTATGCAAGTTCAAGGCAGTAATTGTTAAATTATAATGTTTTTGTATGAAATTAAGATAAATTAGTTGTTTTGTAGTTAATTGAAGTTATGTTATTATTTAATTTAATTTCAATTTTGTCTTTTAGATAAATTAATGTTTAATTTTGTTAATTTTATGTAATTTTTATATTAACTTTGTTAATTTCACTTTTAGGGTTGATTTCCTAGGTGCATAATTATGTTATTTTTATTTGTAACTACAATCTTCCAATTTTAATTTTTATTAATTAAGTTTATAGTTAAGTTTCTAATTATTTTATATCATTTTATTTTGGTTTTAAATTATAATGTATTTAGTTTCTTATTGTTAAATTATTTGTTTTGATTTTTATTATGTGTTAAATTTTTGTTGTTAAATGCGTTTACATATTTTAACAATTTAGTGACCATAAGAAATAAATGTACAGGAAAGGGTATTTTTGTAATCTATATACAAATTTTTTATATTTATTTAAAGTTTCAAGCACAATGATGGAACCACGACGCACAAAAGAAGTATAAAAAAAACATCAAGGAGGAGAAGGGTCCTCTGGAGACCTGAGGGAGCTCGGACAATCCAACCACCTGAGCAACCTTTGATGCTACCATTTAATGAGGAGACACATGAGGAGCAATACTATTGGCTCAAGGAAAAGACTTATGTAACAAGTTGCAATATTGACTCGAAGGGTTAGGGCAAATCTATTTACTACAGCAAGTTCAGGACCTTATCAAGATTGGAGCTTATTCCTAATTTTTTGAGATCATGAAGCCCTTTATTGAGAGTTAATGCTCGAGGTGCTTTCCACGTTCTTTGTGGAGAAAGGACATCACAATATATTGGGACTAATTAAACACCATTAAATTTCATCTACTAAAAGAGATGGTCTGAATGAGCCATTTGAAGTTCTATGCATGATAAGGCTGTACAATTAAGAGTTTTTGGGGATGCAAGCTTAATTAGCCTTACTAATAGACTTTCGATGTAAGATGCTCTATTGGAAATTCTAGAGTACAATCAGTGACGATGGCAACTACAAACCAAGTAGATCTAAGACCTCATCTCTGCGACACTAGACGCTCAGATATATACATGGAGTATTAAGTCACACATTGAGTGAATGAGGTGACAATGATGGCATTGCCGAAAATCTGGATGTGTTTAACCTTTGGAGTATAAGTGAGAGGACACCGATACACCTAGAGCACACATTATCCTAATTTAGTCGATGTCAGAGCGAGGAAAGGAAGGTTACCATGATTTATGCTAGGCATTATATGATGAGACTTGCATGGTGGATGGGGGTCTTCAACATATTGCTAATGATGCAACTGGTGGGTATCATGCTAGTGCTAAATCTCAAGGTTTTGAAGCACATACATATGGTGAGTAAACGACAGGTACCTATAGGTGACATTTACTACCTAATTGGAGTTCTTGACAAGCTAGCAATATCAGGAGGAGCCACACACCATAGATAAGCAATCACGGCTGTATTCACCGTTATCCCAAACAGGAGGGATTGCACAAGAGGAGGATAGTGTGCAAGTACCTAGGGTGCAGACACCACATTGAGACCAACTAAAAATTCCTCAAGTAGAGAGACACATGGGATAGCTCATGGATACTCAAAGGACTATTCAAGTCCAATAGGTGGAGATTATAGAGTTGATAAGATAGCTTGAGACCTCTAATAGATGGATAGAAGATGGATTGATGCAGACGGCTTGTTATTAGGGCATGACTTTTCAACCTCCACTATGTAGAGTGGCTACATCATCCTTAGCTCCTCCACCTTTTGAGGCTATACGAACCGAGGACCCTCCATTGATGGACATGTCAAAGTCACAACAATATTGAGGGATGCTTCAATTTGGTCTTTTCTTTTCTTTTTATTATTAGTTGTATTTTATATTTTCTTTCCTTTATTATTTTCTTTTTTTAAGCATTAGTGTAACGTTATTTCATATTTTTATTTACATATTTCATATTTAATTTCTTTATGTTATTTGTATTTTCTTTTATCTTTTTATCCCCTTATATATTTTTCAAGGATTATTGTATCTAATATCATATGAATCTTTCATTAAAATCAAAACAACAACAACACCCAGTATAAATCTCACTGAGACTTGAGGCCTTCATCAAAATCAAAATTATGAAATTCTTGTTACTCAGGTAAGTACCAATTTCTTATCCTTTCTTCCTTTTTATTTATCTATGCTTATATTGTGTTCATTAGGGACAATGTACAATTTTAAGTGTAGTGATGGGATTTCTTAAGTTTATTATAATCTTTGTTATTAATTTTGATTAAATAATATCCTGAATTAGTTAAAACATGTCCAAAAATACTTAAGATCATTATCAATTATATAATTAAATCAGTATGTAAAAGGATGAAATTTAGAATAAACTTGCTTTTCTAAATCATATGTTTATTAATCATTGAAATAATTAATTTGAATGAAAATTGCATACTATTTATACACATAAGACCATTTTGTGAGTTTTTGAGCCTAAGAGAAAATACATCATATTTTAAACTTTTGTATTCTTTTATTTGTGTTATCATGCATAGTTTGATAATTCTAGAACATGCTTTTATTATACATATTGAGACCAAATTTATTAAATTAAAACCATTAAAGTGATAAAGACATTTATATCTAACATTTGTTTAGCCCATTTTTTTAATTACCTTACCATATTTTATTTTTTAAGAGTAACCAATTTTGAGCCTTAAGACTTTTCATTGATATTAACCCAATTATTAGCCTTTATCTTATCTTTCTTGAAGCCTTTTTATTATTTGAACCCTGAAGGTTATTTGCATTTACTTGATTGTTTTGAAAATTAAAATTTGAAAAAGTTCAATATTTCTTTAATTATTGGTACCTGATGAATGCTCGTATTGATTGATTGAAAATAAAAATTTAAGTTATGGTACCAATGGAATTTAGTATAAAGGACCTATAGTGTGAAGAACAAGTTTCTCGTAATTTTGTTTTTTTAAATTTCCTTCAATTTATCACCCTTTTTATTTTCCTTATCATAACTTACCTAAACCCCATTATATCCTTATATTAATATCTTTTGATTTTTGATTCTAATGTACTTATAAGTTGTAGAGATGTGATAATATTGCAAGCTTATAGTTAAGAGATTTTTGGTGCATTTGAGATTTTTTGTATTTTAAACACTTAAATGCATTGAGTGAAACCTTAGTGAGGTTTTAAATATTTTTACATTTCATTTCAAAAAGATTATTAATGTGATTATAATTGATATTGATTTATGAAGTTTAGTTCTAGGATAACCTGAACCTAATTGTATGTTAATTTACAATATGATGATTTAGAGTGTGAATAGACAAATCAGGGTAATAAGGGATGAATGTTTGTAAGATTAATGATTTAGATTATGATTTTCCTTAAAACAAAAAAAAAGCTTAAATGTGGGGATGTTTGATAAATGATTATTTGACTATAATTTTATAACCATATTTAATGTGTTTTGCTTGATATTTAATAGTTTTGTAATGTTTTTGGTACTTAATTTTTTTAAGTGTGCTTATAGGTGATAATTACCTTTATGGGCTAAAAGAAGATGAATTCGAATGAAATCATGGCATAGAATGAAGATTTAAGGCAAGTAAAGACATACACGACCATGCAAAATGACTATGTAAGACTCTACAAATATGTGGAGATTTGAAGGATATTGGTTCTGGTTGTATGAAGTTGTATGCCCTTGTATACATAGCCGTATATTTTTTTATAAGTCTTTATGCCCAAGTAAAATCACAAATTCGGGTGTTTTTAAAGATACACGGTTACCTACACGACCGTGTATGTTGATCGCATATATCTTAGAAACATTAGTTTTATTATAAAAGGATGTGAACGGGGACAAAATAGGAGAAGGCTAGCTTATAAGTAATTTTAAGTCATAAGAAATATATAGATGTTATAGTTCTGATCAAGGGGCGAGGAAAACATGAAGAATATGTCAAAAGATCTTATATATAACAACATCTAATCTAACTTATAAGAAGATCCATTAGAAGAAAAGGGGAGATTTAGAATTATGATTTCTTTTGTTTATAATTATTCTTCTGTAAAAACGTCTCTCTCTATTTACAAATCCTTTACCTTCTCTATATTGATTTTACTACTCTACCCTTCTTTTTCCTCTTTTGGAAAAATTTTCCCACCAGCCTCGTCCTCATTCCTCTTCTTCTGGACTTGCCTTAGTTACTCGATGTATGAGGCTCTGCCTCTCAACTAGGTCATTCAAGCCTGTCTTATAAATTTAGAAGAAGGGACTTCTTCTCTATCTCATGAAGACTATCTTAACCTATCCAAGGACCTACTTGCTAAAAACAATCATGAAGGACAGAATTAGTTACTCGATGTATGAGGCTCTACCTCTTAGCTAGGTCATTCAAGCCTGTCTTATAACTTTAGAAGAAGGGACTTCTTCTGTATCTCATGAAGACTATCTTGACCTATCCAAGGACCTACTTACCAAAAACAATCATGAAGGACAGAATGAACCCAAGATGACTACAGACTCTAGAGCTGTGCCTTCTCGACTTTCAGGTGTGTGGAGAAATAGAATGCCATTTAACATCACAAATGTACACTGAATCACTTTTATAATGTACTTAAGGATGGAATTATTACCCCTCCAATTAAGCTACTGAACAAGGGAGTTAGAGTTTGGTCTTCTGCTCTTGTTGCTTCGTTTTTGTCCAAAAGGCCTGCCTTTGTAATAGTTTTAACTTGGGTTAAGGCTCATTGGGAAAAGAAGGGGCTTGAAAGAGTGATGTTACGCGAAGATGGCTCAATACTCTTTAAGTTTACGAAGTAATTCCAAGTATGGGATTGGATAGAGATAAGATAGAAGTAATTCCAAAATGGGTTCACTTCTATAATCTTCCCATGGATCTTTGAACAATAGAGGGATTAAGCTATGTCACTAGTACACTAGGAAAACCTATTTTCATATATACTCTACAATGCAACGTATCAGCTATTCAAAAATTTTGAATGAAGTTCAAAAAAACTTACCTCTACCTAACTCTCTATCGGTCATGAGGTTTAATGACTCAACTTCTCTAGAAAAAATGGATATTCCTATTACATATTATTGGACCCCTTTTTATTTTATTTGTTTATTTATTTATTTATTGATCTATTTTTTATTTTCTTAGAATTTAGTCATTAATTTAGCAAGCATTAGTAGCAATTAGAATCTAAATAGAAGTGTTAGAATTACGATAGTATATAATATGATATTTAATATAGACTAAAGGAGTAAGGGGACATTATGTTAAATAAAGAAGGGAAAAATTGGAATGGCAAGACAAAACTTGTCTTGAATAAGAAAGAAGAAGAAGAAAAATCGTGAGAAGAGAGAAAAAAGTAAGAAAGAAGAGAAAATCGTGTAGAAGAAAGAAAGCAGAGGAGAAAGCAGATTTGGCTAAACTTAAGGTAAGCTTCATCTTTCTTCTTTTTTGGGTAGAAAAAAGAAGTAGGGAAATGAGTTTGTGTGGGAAGAAAGAAGAGAAACCTACTTGATTTTTTTCATGGATCTTTAGAAGGGTTTAGTTTATAGAGCTTAGGAAATGCATGGGTTTAAGTATTCTAAAATTAATTTAAGTGAATATGCTTTGTGAGTTCTCAAATTGGTATTCCTATTGAATGGGATTTTTGCCATTATTAAAGGGAATCAAGAAAGACAAGAGGAGCAAAAGGAGAGGCACTTTTAAGCAAGTTTTTAAGCAAGGAATCCAAGGTGGGTTACATGTTTATAGTTGAGTTAATGATCTATGAATATTTTTCTTTTCAAATCAATAAAGTTAAATGATTTAAATCGCTCTAGAAATGTTGCATTTATTGCTTTTTAAATGATTTGAGAAATTGTTACATGTTTAGTACATGAATCTTATTGATGATTTTTGAAATGAAGATGGAAATGGTATTTGAAATATATTATGCTTATGAAATTCATGTTTGTGTGGGTTTGCGGTAGTCCATTCTGTTATGTCATGTGCACATTGACCATGTTAAAGGCTTCTCCCGCTTGCCCGCTAGTGGCACGGAGCTCCTTCACGGACTCTCTTATGTTTATGAACTAAGCAAAACCATTACTTAAGTTTGTGATGGTCCATTCTGTTATTACTGGATATTTGCAATAACTCCCTCATGTTTATAGACCTACCCAAATCATTCTAATTACTTATATGTTTATACTTTGTTGAAAAGTTTGATGAATGCGTGACTTATGTTAGTTATAAATTGTTTGAAAAGTTGAGAATATAACAAATATGTGTTTTATAGATTCAATGCAAATTTGCTACGGCAATGAATATTTTCAATGTTTTTGCTTATTCCTCCACTATGAACTTGTTACCCACGAGCTTTTAAGCTCAACCATATTCTTCCCTACCTCCAAGTGATGAGCAAGAGGTTGAGTGACCGAGAGTAAAGGCATTGCTCTAAATATGCATGCATTTTTACATTTTAAGTTAGTTTGTGGAAAACACAAGGCTTTAGCCGCATTCCAAATATTACTTGTTCATGTATGTTTGGTATTTTTGGTTTATAAGACCCATGATGTATTGTGGCTTGAAATGCCCATTACATCTTTTTAAAACTCTTTTCTTTTGATGTTAATGAAATATATTTATGTTTTGCTCCTAACTTTCTAAGTTTTTGCATTGCATTTTCAAACATTTCATAGGGGAAATTTATTTTTTGTTAAGTTTATAATTGGGGTTAAGATATGTTGTACAAATTGTTTTGGTTTTTTGGTTCTGGGTGGGGAATCATTGGTTTCACCACGGTGAAGTCGAAACTTTGGCTGAAGTGAACCTTTCCTAAAAGTTGTTTTTGGCAAAATCTCATAACTTCGCCGCAGCAAAGCTAAAGTTTTGTCGCGGCGTATTTTTCCCGAAAGGTGTAGTAGCTCAACCTTGAGAATTCGCCTCAACGAAGCCAAATGTTGGATGCAGCGAACTTTTCCTGAAAGCTCCTTAGAAATATTTTCCATAATTTCGCCGCAGCAAAACACTACTTTGTCGCGACGATCCCACCACTGCTGACGGCGAAAGTTTCCTTACAAATTTTATGATTTCAACTTTCCTCTCATAGGACCTTCACCCAACCACTTAAAGGGTAATACGCTCACATTTTATGATTCCAGAGCTGGACTCCGAAAATGGCGTCCAACACATATCCTTAGAAAACCAATAACTTTACCAAAAAATGGCTCCCAACTGGTAAGAAGTTTACAACTAGATGGCATAACGAATTAGTGGGTGTTGATTTAATTATTTCTAATTTGGCTTCTAGTTCTAATGCTGCTGAAGATAATGTTCAGGGTGATGCTCTATTACACCTTGCCTAACTCTATTGAAGTACTTCCTACTTATTATATTGCTCCAAATTATTCTAACTTAGATTATAAGGCAGGCATTATCAATGGTGAAGTTATTTAAACTGAAAAAAGATGAACTGATAGACTACTATCGGAGTTCAAAGACACTATCAGAATTGTGACTCAACACTCACCTAGCACTATTATAGTTTATTCTAGTAGTAAGGTGGTTCTACCGCCTTCTGCCACTCTTCCAGCAGATATTGTGCATGAACCAAATAATTCATTATGTCCAACTATTAAAGAACTTAAAGATCAACAAATTAGTGATGCTTCTTTAGACAATCCTTGTCAGGGAAATTCTAAAACAAGGTTGACATGTGAAGAAGTAGCTAATCAACCTGTGGAACTATAGACTTCTACTTCTGAACCAGACGAGTTCAAATTGCAGTCTAATGCTTCTTGACAGTGTTCTGTTAGAAGAAAAGGTAAATAGCAGCTTAAAGGGGACTCCCCCTTATTAGGACCATTTTAATGTGGAATACAAGAGGGATTAATGACCCTCTTAGAAAAATGTTGTAAAGGAGTTGGTTAAGGATAAAAGACCTCTTCTAATAGGCCTTCCTGAAATAATAATAAAAGAACCTCTTTCTCTTTTGAGCTCAAAATTTCCTTGTACTTGCTAGGAACTACTAGAGGAATCTAATCAACATTTGCATCTTTTTGGCACTTGATGAATTCTAGCACTTCTTTTGTTATTACCTTAATTTATGCCTCTAACTTTGCATTTCAAAGGCAACACTTATGGTCTAAGCTATTAAATATCCAACTTAGAATGCAAGCTCCCTAGATTGTATTTGGAGATTT
Source organism: Erythroxylum reticulatum (assembly GCA_025504915.1). Taxonomy (NCBI): domain Eukaryota; kingdom Viridiplantae; phylum Streptophyta; class Magnoliopsida; order Malpighiales; family Erythroxylaceae; genus Erythroxylum; species Erythroxylum reticulatum. The sequence goes on along the minus strand of JANSVA010309247.1, from coordinate 6,204 downwards.
CAACAGTGCTTTAAATTCTTCAGAGATACAAGGAGGTCAAAAATACCATTTTAGGCTGACTAAAGAGCTGTCAGACTTTTTGATGATACTAAATAGAAGGAAAAAGTTACTTGGTACAAGGAAGGAGACTTTAATACACAATCTTTTCATTCCACACTCTTAGCCCGTTGAAATACCAATAAGATAACCAAGCTGTTGGATAATAATGGTCAAAAACATTTTGAAATTTCTAATTTGCTCCAGATTGCTCATAGCTACTACCTTGATCTTATGGGAGTAGATAATGCCACACTACCTAGTTCCAATGCTTTACAGCTCTTTAATGGTGACATAGATCAAGAAATCATTGACTCCTTGATTTTACCTTTCATAAAAGATGAAAATAAATGAGATCTTTTCAATCTTCACCCATTTAAATCTCCTATCCCTGATGGGTTTACTGCTTTATTTTTCTAAAAGACTTGGGATATCACTGGGCAGTTATTTACTAATGTTATGTTGGAGTTCTTGGAATCTTCCAAGATGCTTCAAGAAATCAACCACACATTTATTTACTTGATACCTGAGAAGCCTAATCCTTGTATGATGGGTGACTTCAGTCCCATTTCTTATTGTATCACTATATACAAGATAATCTCCCAACTACTCGCTGAGAGATTGAAAAAGCTATCTTTATTCTCATTCATCTTGTTTAAAGAACATTCCTCTCGAATAGATACATAAGTGACAATATTATGCTCTTACAAGACATGCTCAAATACTAGAACTTTAGCAAGAGTATTAAAAGCAGCTTGCTCAAAATCAAATTTTATAATGCATTTGATTTGATCAAGTGGAGTTTCATCTAGGTATGCCTAGAAGCTCTTAAACTACCTAGTATATTTGTTTACTAGATTATGTCTTATATCAGTTCACCTTTTCTGAGCATTCTTATCAATGGCATTCCAACCATTCCTTTCAAGACAAACAAAGGTATTTGACAAAGAGATCCTTTATCCCCTTATCTCTTTACACTTGTTATGGATGGACTATCTCGCCTTTTGTCTAAGATAATACACAGTAATGCTAGTTTTCACTTTTATAATTGTTGTTAGGAACTTAATATAACCAATTTGATGTATACAGATGATTTACTACTGCTTTGGGGAGATTACATCCCATCTATTCAGAGAATCATACATCTGTTAAACATATTTGCAAGCTAGTTGGGATTTACCATTAATATGGCAAAGAGCAGCCTACATATATCTAACGATGTATATAACCCGAATGACATCAGGCGAACTAATGAACTCAACTTTAGTCCAGTCCCCTCTACATACCTAGATATTCTAATTATTTTCTCCAAGCCTATGATTCAAGACTATCTTCCCACCATTAAAAAGCTGAAATCAATAATTTTGGCCTGGCAAAATATCTTATGTAACATGTATTACTCTCATAATATTGGTTCTTAATAGCTTACATATTTATTGGATTGCTTTTACCGCTTTGTCAAAAAAAAGCTATCAAGAAGATGGACAGAGTTATGAAATCTTTTCTTTGGTCTAGCATAGAGTATAACTCCAAGAGAGCTAATGTTAAATGGACTAAGGTAACTCTTCCTAAACGGCTTAGGAATTATTTCTATATCAACTTGATAAAATGTCTTTATATATACGAATCACAGTGAACTTTTGATAAAATGGATTCACGAATATTAGATCAAGACATCTAATTTTTGGTAAGTTGATTTTTTGAAGGAGGGATCTTGGATCTTAAAGCAAATGATGAAGTTGCAAGGTATTATTTACCCTTCTATCAAACAAAAAATCAAAAATGGAGCTCAAACTTGGGTTTAGTTTGGTTGGACATCAGTGCTCTCTACTAAGTTCGAGATTTTTCTAGCTTACAGAATAGAATGCCTTCTAACTTAAAAGTCTCCTCCTTAATTATAAATGGTGCTTGGCAAGGTCATTTTAGATGTTTTCAATCTTTAATACCTCTCTTCCCTCCTCTTCAACATACCATGAGTGAAGATACTATCTATTAGAGTCTTCTTTTGAATGGAACCTTCACAAATCAATCATGTTACAAGCTTTTCTTTGTTCCTCAGCCTACAGTTCCTTAGTTTCATTTTCTTTAGAAAGCTTCCATTTGTCCAAAAGCTATAGTCATCACGTGGTTGGCCATAAAAAACGGGTTACTTATTGTAGTCAATGAAGTGGGAGTGTAGATGCCATGTGTATCTTATGCAGTAATGCAATTAAAGACCGTTGTTGATTGCAAAACCAATTAATTGTTTTACACTAAAAAAATCGCAAATATATGAGTCATTACTTATAGTAAAAAGTAGCCATCATCTTACAAAGATTATGATTAGGCACCACTTAATTCAGGTTGTGCTTTGTTTAAGACTCAAAATTGAATAATAACTAAAAAGTAAACTAAATCAAAACAAACTAGCAACAATCAAATAATGCAATAGTGGAAATCCGAAGAGAGAATTAATCAAGTTATGGGAGAGGGGATTTTACCTATCATTAATGCTTATCTAGCCTTTTATGTGCTTATGGGATGTCAATTTTAGATGATCGTAGGTTTGATTTGTAGGGCCCCAAAACATACCCTAGTTAAAATGATCCATGTTCATGAAAGTATATGTGAGATAGGAGTTAAAATTGTTCTATAGTTTGAATGTGAATGCCATATGACTTGAATTTTAGTATTGACGGAGTATAGTTAGCAAATTGGAATTAATTGATACCATTAGAGAATTAAGGTATTTAAATGTATATTTGGACTAAGATTATTATTAGGTGACAAGTTAAGTTGATATATGAAAATTAGAATGACTAAGCCTAAGAATTAGTGACACTTGGCATAGCTAATACATTGACATTTGGCATCATTTAATGTGTGACATTTGGCAGCATAATAAAAGAACAAGTGGCTTAATTAAAGTGTTACAAATGGCAGCTTAAATGGTGGGCAAATGGGCTTCATGCCTTAGTGTTAAGTGGCATGTTAAGCTAGTGACACCTAGCAAGTGATGAAGCAAGTTTCTGTTGAACTAAGTCCAGCTTTTTCCATTCTTCACCTTACTTCCTTCTCTCCACCAAAACTCCCATTTTCTCTCTAACTTCTGAAATTTTTTTTGGACTTTGGATTGTCATCACTTGAATTTTGTTAAGCAACTGAATCTAGAAAATGGTTCTACTAATTTTCTATATTATTATTATTTTAAGGTTAAAAGTTGCATGTTAAACTTAGGTATGTGTTGGTTGTTTGAAAGCTTGGTTTAGCTGGCTTGTTGGAGTTGAATTTAAAGTTGACTAAGGTAAGGGAATTATAAACTTGGTATCATGTTATAATATGTATTTTTTATGTTTGAAATGGATAAAATGTGTACTGAATTAAAAAAGAATTGAGGTTAGAAACTTGATACATGCTGGATACTTGTAAGAATAAGTAGCTCCACTAGATAGGTATCAATATTTTAGCCATATCTTGACCTGTAGGTACCCAATTGGGATTTTTTGAATTCAAATTAAACTAGATAGATATATAAACAACTTTTATGAAGGAATCAAATTTGATTTCTGTCATTAAGGCTTTTGAAATTTGACTTGAAGTTGAGTTCTAGTTGTTGTCCACGGTTAAGAACAATATGTACTGTTTTAGGTATAACTCTCAGAATAATGAACCAAATTGCATTAATTGTATTTCGTTTGAAACTTAATACATAGAGGAATTTAGAAGAACATATTGTCTAAAAATTTCATTTTCTAGGTCATAATGGACATATAAAACTAATCCAAAAACTAGTCCTATGAAAACAACCGTTTGAAGGTTTTGGGTCACTTATCCCAAAATTGTGGGAAATGGTTAGGAAGGTGAAAAACATGGGGTTTTGTGAAATTGATGAACTATATAAGGTTTAGTTAATTTATTTGATACAATAGGACTTAAATGGACTTGTTTAGGGTGTGTTTGAACTTAAATTAGGTATTTGATGTAATTGAGTACTAGTTAGTTTAATTATGTGTTATTAATTAAGATGATAATGTAAAGGATATATTGTTTAATAATGATGAATACAATGTTGAATTTCTTGGTGTGATCATGAATGAATGAGTTTTAATGGCTTATGTATCATGAATTGGCTATAGATGTTTATGAATTAGGAATTTCTGCAATAATATTGTGATAATTTCAAACCGTCAGTGTCTGAGGAGTTTGATATTTGGGATTATGCTGAAAGTACTTCTTATTTGTGATGACTCAATACCTTTATTGAGATATTATTGCACATACTTGTAATTGTATGACATATGAACCTGTTTTGTTTTAAAACTGTTAAGTCCTAGTCATGGGTAAATAGGCATGCCTAAAAGGGTCTGCAGCTGCTCTTGTGACACTTTGGTGTCTTCTATTATTGACACTTCGGTGTTTCCTGTTACTGACACTTCTGTGTCTCCTGTTATTGAGGCATAAGTCTCTCTTATTCTATGATACTGATCATGGTATCTCCCGTATTAGTCTCGTTGCCCACTTCTGTTAAATGGATTAGTAGTTTAACTCGTTTTTTATTCTAATTCATGTTTAGTTTTGATATAAACAAAGTTTGTTCTAGTTCAAATCATGTTCTGATCTTAAAGGTTTATACCCTATTCTAATATCTAGTTCTGACATTTGTACATTCTGATATGAGACTTAAATGATTTGCTTCAACATGAGAAATATTCTATATTGATAAATTATATTCAGTTCTAAAATACACTGTGTTTGAATTCTGATATTGGTGAGTTTTGCTCTGGAACAAATGTATATTATGTTCTACTATGTTAAATTATGTTTTGTGATTCATGATATTTGGATTGCTTTTGAATATATGAATGTTTAGAGATAGTTTTCATTATGTATCCTGTTTAGTTATTCCCCACTAAGTCATATGCTTAGCACGGTGGATTTGCCTCATATAGGTTCAGATGTAAGCTATAAGGACTGGAACAAAGACAACCGCAGTGGCCAATGAAGAGAGTGTTTTGTTGTGAATAATGTTCATTTTGTTCATGTTACTGACTTGTACTCAATATGAAGAGACAGTTTGTATTTTGCATATATGGTTTGTAATATTTATAAACAGGAAGAAATTTGGATTTCAAGGCATGTAATATATTTTGTGTTATGTCACTACATTCTGTATAGTATGTTTAAAACATAATGAAATGTAATGTAATGTATGGTGCTTAAGTTTTTAAGAATGCTTGGAATTGTTGGTATGATATGTTTTAGGTGTTGTTATTTGTGGGATCTGCATATCCTCCCAAGAGGTATATGGGTGTTACATGATTACGCTCTTTCGAGTTATAATCATTTCCTAAATTATAAACCCTAATTGAATTATGAAACTTGCAATCTCTTGATTAACAAATCTCCTACAATTCTAATTAGTTATAAAGCTCTCTAATAAACAATTGGGTCTCGCACAAGATCTCTCTCTATAAAATTACCGACTAGATTCTTTAAGTGGTCAATTAGATTGCCTAACTCTTGTTAATCTAATCTAATCATTTTTATCTAGTTCACCCTCCCGATTTGTTACCGAAATATGAAAATACATCAATCAATCATAACACCCAACTCAAGTAAACACAAATCAACTAGGTTAACATTAAAGATACTCAAAATTCCAAAGGTAAAGTTAGAACATCATCAATAACTCAAAATCCATAACCATACAACCCATCTTAATCTTACACATTTAAATGAATAAAAAAATAAATGGGGAGGAAATAAAACTAAGGTTGGATGATTCGAGAGATCACCTATTCTAGGAAGCATCGATGTCACAACCCTCTTCTTTTTCCTCGTCTTCTTTTCTCTCTCTCTTCTTTCTCTCTCTCTTTTGGGTTTCCAAATGTAGATAGAAAACTAGACTCCCTCTAAAGTTCCATCATAATCCCTTTATAGTCTTGAGCAATTAAGGTAAACCTAATGTCTTTTCGGGGTCTGAAATGTCCAAAATGTCCCTAGAAAACTCGAATCAAAAAGAGACTCCGCGTCTGTCCGCACGTAGACCATAATGTTGGAACCCCCACACCTGCGAGTCATGTGCCCGACGTCCTACGTGACATCTGGACTCGCATCCCACAAGGGAGGAATTCCACACCAAGTCAAACCTCAACAAAAATACCCAAATCACATACTTCCAAACAAATT
>JANSVA010309037.1:0-24741 GCA_025504915.1 Erythroxylum reticulatum | reverse complement strand
AACTTCTGTCATGAGAAAGTTTTGGAGGGAAAGCGTCTCAAAGCCTTGAGAATATCACCTACTCTAGAACACTCTTGGAATACTCTGACATCGACTCTTCAAAAACACTCAACAAAACTTTTTATTACTCTATTTTGATATCAAACTCTCTTAGCTCACACTCTCAATCTCAAAAGCTAACATCATCTCTTTTAGATATACATTTATGCGTTTAGTTCTTTGTTGACTACAGATACAAATGGAGCAATCAATGACTTGTGGAAGACTTGTTGATTTCGAATCCTTGAATAAAGACCAGATGGATATCGAACCAGAGATTATGGAAGTTGGATGGAAGAACTTCTTTCAGGTTCATGAGACAGTTTACCTTAATGAAGTATATGATTTCTGGAAGAAGGTAGAAGTAGTTGGAGATACTCTAGTATCAGTGGTTGATAGATTATCGGTGATAGTAACACTGAAGTCAATCGAGAAGGCTATTGAGTGTCCATGTGTTGGAGAAAAGCTCGCACATAAAGCAAGATGGATGACTCAAGCTAGTGTAGAGAAGACACAGATCAATCGACAACTATATGGATGTAGTGACTCGAAGGAGAAGAAGGCCTCAAGTCTTGTGTTGAAGGCTAGGGTTCTACATGCACTACTTGTTCATTGTGTTCTACTAAGAACAGGATCGAGGAATCTGGTAACGACGTTAGATGAGCAGTGTTTATTTCATCTACTCAATCGTCAGCCCATAGATCTTCCATACCTAATCCTCAATTATATGGTAAAGTCGAAGAAAGACTCGACTACCCTACCATACAGAATGATACTCACAAGGATCTTTAGAGAATCTAGAATTCATCTTGAGATAGGAAATAGAATGAAGATGAACATCAAAAGCGTCATTAATTCTTCAATTATTAGTAGAATGGGCTTGAAGAATTAGGAAAAAGAAGATACAGATTTCAAGACGATAGCAAGAATTGAGGGGGAGCGTGCTGTCAAACAAAGTTTGAGGGAAAAAGTAACTCTCACAAGAAGATTAAAATCTCAATTCTCTAGAAAAATGCTTATGGAAGGATTGAAAAAATCGTCAGATGATCCAATGAAAGTTAAGACGATTTCTCAAAAAAAAAAGAAAGTCAGGTGCAACAAACAGAGAAACAAGTGTCCTTGAAGAGAAAAGGACAGACACTATTTTCGGAGAAACCCAAACAAGCAAAAAGGTCACCTAGACTATGGACCCTACGACAACAAGAGTAGAAGAAAGGTAAAGAGTTGACTCATAGTGAGGACTCTGGAAAGAAAGCACCGCAGGCAACCAGATCTTTAGTCTCAATTTTACAAGAAGATTCAGTAAAATTGACTAAAGAAATTGAAATTAAGAGGAAGTTGGAATTTGAGAAGAAGAAACCTCAACCTCAACAACAACCTCCTAGGTTGATTAAAGAAAGTATGAAGCAGAAAATCAGTCAGAAAAAGAGCACTCCAACTACTGTTCATCAAAAGAAAAGGTCAGTTGAACACAGTCCAATATAGGTTAATCCTTCTCAACCAATGAGAAAAGAGGAATTAAAAATGAAGATCATTGAAGAAATTGAACCTGCAAGGAGTAGAAGCTCTATAATCATAACAGAACCCCTGAGAAGGTTGGTCAAGGTACAATTCGAACCAATTATAGTGAATAGTCGTACAATACATCTGTTGAATGATGGAGAGAAAAGGTTGTATAGTGTTCTAGGAGATGAGAAATCAGAACCATATCCAACACAGATGTCCAAGCAAAAGTACACTATTTACCCACTTACAAAGAGAACTGTGATAAAGATTGTACCTGACATTCAACCAAAACCTTACATTGTTCGCAATGAAGATAAAGGGAAGAAGAAAATGTATCCAAAAGGGATTACAAGTGATTTGACAGAAGATCAGGTTGAAGAAGAATTGAGGAACATAGATGTAGTATGTGATGCAGCTCAACAGAAAGGAATCTATGTTTCACACCATATTTCAACGGCATCAGGATGTCAGTATGGTTGTTTTACCACTGATGGAACTTCAAAGGTAGTTGGAAGAATAATAGATGGGCAATATAGAACCATCAGAGTTGGAAATATCAGTTTTAACATAAAGACTCTTGTGCACCTAATTATGCACCTTAGACCCTTGAGCTCTATATCGTCAATTGGAGATGTACTACACCAGTTTGGAAAACAAATTTCAAAGCTACCTCGACCTGATGACCTAGATCTCCCTGACAGAAATTTATCTTTCACACCTTTTGTTATTACAATCATTAAATCGGATGTCATACCCTCACAGTCATTTAGTACTACTATTGGTTTAGAACAAGTTCAACAGGAAAGTGATGTAGACTTAGTCGAAGAAATTGAAGAAATTCATGATAAGGCTAATGATTTGCGTGTTTCAGTGGGTGATTTACGTAATGAAGTAGCTCATATATGAGAAGCCCTCAAGTCACTCCGCACTGAAATGAGACAAATGTTCTCTTAGATTATGAAGCATCTTTGGTGAAAATTGTTTTTTTGATTAATAACAAATAGGGGGAAAAGAGAAGAAGAAGAAACATAAGAAGGAAGAGAGGAGGAGAAGAGAAGAAGAAGAAAGATAAGAAGGAAGAGAGGAGGAGAAGAGAAGAAGAAGAGAAGAGAGAAGAAAAAAGAAGAAGAAGAAGATAGTATAGCTTACAATTTTTTCAATTGTATAGCTTCTTATAAAGCATGCTGATTGTCTTTTCTAAAATTATGATTATTTGTTATCATCAAAAATGGGAAGATTGTTAAGTCAAAATGACTTCACGTCTAATAATTTTGATGACATTCAAATAATAATAATATTAGCAGTTGTTGAACTGTTTTGATCAGGAAGAAAGTAAGACGAAGCGAAAACTAAGACGAAAGAAGTAAGACGAAGTGGAAGTTGAAGTAAGACGAAGTAGAAATTAAGATGAAAGAAAATGAGACGAAGCGGAAGCGAAACTAAGACGAAAGAAATTAAGACAAAGTGGAGATAAAAGTAAGACGAAGAACCGATACTACGTCGAACGGTTAATTAGTTTGAGTTAGTTACACAACTCAACTAAATAACTATTTCTACAAGATTCAAGAATCAAGAATCAAGAAGCAAGAATCAAGAAGCAGTTATCAAGAAGCAGTTGAAGACGAAGGCTATAAATACAAGTTGGAGTTGAAGATTAAAAAGTTAGTGAATTTTAAAAGTGAGAGATCTTAAAAAGTTTTTGATTTTTATCAAGCATTGTATTCATTGTGTGAAACACTAGAGCTATCATTGCTGTAACAAAGCTCGCAGTATCTTTCTGTAAGAAAGAAGAGAAGCTGAGAGCCTGAAAAGGCTAAGTGAGAAAAACAATACTTGGTGTAAGAAACCTGAAGAGGCTCTGCGAAAAAGAATACTTGTACTTTTGAGAAGAATAGTGAAATCTCAGAAAGGTTTATGAGGACTGAACGTAGCCCAAGGTTTGGGGTGAACTAGGATAAAATCACTATGCCAACATCTACTCTCTAACTCTCATCTTTTAATTTCTATTGTTTTATATAAGTATATAGAATTCAATTGCAATACATTGTGATTGTCTGCTTAATAGTTTTTGAAAAAGTTATTTTTCAAAGAAATTTGAAAGGGGATTGTTTTCACAAAAAAGAATACACAATTCAACCCCCCCTTCTTGTGCATTTTGTCTGTTGAACGTAAAGTATATATTAATGCATGATTTACTTCATTCATGACTACATGTAAGCCAGCTACTCATTAAAATGACATTGATTTGTGGTGTCAAAGGCATAGGCCTGTGAATTTTGATCTCATCAGTAAATTGACAAAATTGGAAGCTGTGAAGGGTCTAGCTAAAGTGAACAAAGAAGGAAAATCAATTTGCAGTGCATGTCAAATGGGAAAAGAGCTAAGAGTTCCACACAAAAAGGTTAGACATGTTACCTAATCTCATATACTTGAATTAATTCACATGGATTTAGTCGGTCCAACACAACGTGAGAGCATTGGTGGAATGAGATACTTTCTAACTTGTGTTGATGATTATTTGAGATATACTTGGGTATCATTTTTGAAAGAAAAATTAGATGCATTCAAGGCTTTTAGAAGCCTATGTATGTAGGTGATGAATCTGAAAATTTTGACCATATTGAGAATTCAATCAAATTATGGTAGAGAATTTGAGAATGCAAGCTTTAATGAGTTTTGTGATAAGTGTGACATCTTACAAGAATTTTCAACACCCAAAACTCCACAACAAAATGGAGTTGCAGAGAGGAAAAATAGAACACTTCAAGAAATGGCCAGATCTATGCTGAATGGAAATAAAATGTCTATGTGATTTTAGGATGAAGCAATTAACACAACATGCTACATATGTAGCATAGTGTATCTTCGAAGCTTTCTAAACAAGACGTCGTATGAACTTTGGAAAGGAAAGAAACCAGATGTAGGTTACTTCCATATTTTTGGAAGCAAGTGCTATATTCTTAGAGATCGTGAACAACTTGGAAAATTTGAGAGCAAAAGTGATGAAGGAGTTTTCATTGGCTATTCAAGTAAAGCCTATCGAGTGTACAATCAAATAACAAGAAAAGTGCAAGAATCTATAAATGTTGTGATAGATGATGTATCATTGTTGAATGGTCAAGTGGTAGAAGAGAAACATAGCATCTAACCATCTAAATCAACTCAAATAAGAAATGAGACAAAAGTGAAGAATTGCCCATATTTGCAGTTAGTTACTATTGAGGAAGTAACTGCAAAAACTGATATGTAGTTAGTTACTACTGAGAAAGTAACTGCACGAATTGAAGAGCTTTCAGTGACTTCAGATGTTGAACCAACCAAAACACTAGAAGCTAATTTGAACCGAGGTTCTTCATCTCAAATTCGAAGAAATCATCCAGCAGAAAATTTTATTGGAGATGTGAGCGAAAGAAGAAAAACAAGAGAAAGAAAAAGGGTTGATTATCAAGAACTTGCAGGATACCTATGCTACACTTCCTCATTCGAACCCAAAAACTTTAAAGAAGCACTACAAGATGAGTTCTGGATAACAGCTATGCAAGAAGAGTTGATTCAGTTTGCACGGAATGATGTATGGGAATTAGTGTAAAGACCACCGGGTACTAATGTAATTGGCAGAAAATGGGTGTTTCAGAATAAAACAGATGAAAAGGGTAATGTTACTAGGAATAAAGCAAGGCTAGTAGCTCAGGGATACTCTCAGGTGAAAGGTATAGATTTCGACGAAACATTTGCACCGGTGGCACGACTTGAATCGATCAGATTATTATTGGACATAACATGTCTAAAAGGTTTTAAACTTTATCAGATGGATGTAAAAAGTGCATTTCTAAATGGGTTTATACAGGAAGAAGTATTTATGGAGACACCGAAAGGTTTCATTGATTAAGCCCATGCAGATCACGTCTATAAGTTAAAGAAAGAACTTTATGGACTCAAACAAACACTAAGGACTTGGTATAAAAGACTCACTCAATATCTTATCAAGCAAGGATATAAACGAGGTAGTGTTGAAAAAACTTTGTTTATTAAAAATTTTAAATATGATTTTGTGATAGCTCATATTTATGTTAATAATATTATGTTTGGTATTACACGTTGAAAGATGGTCGAAGAATTTGTTAAGCTAATGACATATGAATTTGAAATGCGTATGGTTAGGTAGTTAAATTTCTTTTTGGGTTGGCAAGTGAAACAAGTGAAGGATGGAATTTTCATATCGCAAACCAAATATACTAGCAACATAATAAAGAAGTTCAGTCTTGAGAAAGCCAGACATATAAGAACACCTATGAGTGTCTCAACGAAACTAAATAGAGATGAGAATAGGAAAAGCGTTGATGACAGTTTATATCCCAGAATGATCCGTATCTTATTATAATTCACTGCAAGTAGACTAGATATTTGCTATGGCGTTGGTGTATGTGCTTACTATCAAACCAACCTAAAGGAAACACGTCTGACAGCGGTAAAGAGGATTTTCAGGTATGTAAGCGGAACATCAGATTTTGGAATATGGTATACATCAGATTCGACATCTTATCTAGCTGGATATAGTGATGCAGATTTGGTTGGAAATTTAGATGATTACAAAAGCACTTCGGGAGGTTGTTTCTTCCTAGGAAATAATCTGATTTCTTGGTACAGCAAGAAGCAGAATTCAATATCACTATTGACTGCTGAGGCTGAATACAAAGCTGCAAGCAATTGTTGCTTACAACTTTTTTGGATGAAACAGATGTTAGAAGACTATGAAATTGATCAGAATGAGTTGATTATTTTATGAAACAACAAAAGTGCAATATATATTTCGAAGAATCCAGTTCAGAATTCAAGGACAAAATATATTGATCTTCGGTATCACTTTATTTGGGAGCTCGTGGAAAGCAAAATAGTCATCTTATCACATGTATCTACCGAAAAGCAATTGACGGATATTTTCATGAAACCTCTTAATACGGTAAGGTTTTAACTTCTCAGAGGAGCTTTGGGACTCTGTGCCCTACATTACTAGTGTTTAAAAAAAGGAAAAGAAAAAGAAAATAGTAAAAAAAGGAAATGTAGTGTTTTTATCCGAGGGATTTAAAAATGCTAACTTTGTTTCATTCCTCTCATTCTATCGCCACAGCACCACACACGTCCTTCTCTGCTTCATCACGCACGTTCTTCTCTGCTTCATCAGGTCATCTCCTTCACTCCAAGAAAAAGCACCATCTGCTCATCTTTAACTTCATCCCTCATTGTAGCGATTCCACAATAGCCGCCCTACAATTAGAGATCACACTACTTTGCCCATATTCTAGTCATTTCTATCATCTCTTCTTGTGGGTGTTTCATCATCATGAGGTTCCTTCACTGCACCAACGGTTGTCATCTTTGTGGGTGTTGGTCCATCATACCCCTTTTCTACTACGACTGAGATTCCATCTTCATCGATGTTGGTCTATTGTGAATCTCTCACTACAGAGGTGTCATCCATCTTACAGACACAACATTGATTTCCACTTTGCCGTGAAAGAAGCTCCATAAGGTACTATTATCTTTCTATTCATCCTATTGATTGCTTGATTATGATTGGAATTGACAAATTGTGGTCCGACACTATTGGATTGTGATTGGGTTTTACTGGTTTGTGATTGTATTTGACTAGTGGATTGTGGGTTTTACTGGTGAAATTGACTGATTGAGTTGGAAGCTACTAGATTATTCTTTGATTTATTGTATCTGGACCGATTGAAGTTGAAGCCTACTGGTTTGTTGATTAAGTTTTGACTGATTGTGTTTATGGTGGATTTTTTATTGAAGTTTCAATACTTGTTGTTTATTGGATTCTGACTGATTATTGATTGGGTTATTGATTGACTGTGTTTGGTATTTACTGCATTGTTGATTTTTGATTGATTGAAATTAGAGTATAGGAAAGAACAAGGAAAAGGTTCCATCCTCGGTTTCTGAGAAGAAGGCGGTAGCTACAATGCGATGCTTAAGTTGCTTACTTTTGAACCTAAAATCTAGCAGAAGTGTTACTAGGGCTGGATCTTCTTCGGCAACGCCCATTGACATTCTGGATATTCCTTCTATCTAGGATAAAAATGATCCTCTTTATAATGTTACCAAAGTGATAAGGTCTATGATTGAAGAATCAGCTTCAAATTTTAACGTAACTCTTGCTACGTTTGCTCCACCGCCAGTGCCTCCTACAGCTTCTGCAAAGCTTACCAAGATGAAATGTCGAAAGACTGTATGCCCGCCTCACCATCATTCCTCTGTTAGATTGAGAGTAAATAATGTTATTTCATTCATGTTTTATACTCCTATAGTAGAACAGAAATGGAGTACACTTACAGATATTAGCTTTGTTCTTAATCGGTCGATAAACTTAGATGAATTTCAGCATCATGGACTACATACCTTACTCTCGGAGCGTACTTTGCTACAAGCTTCACTTCTCCCAAAGCATTATGACTCTACTCTGGTAAAGGAATTTTACTCTAATTTGACTTGTGATATTCTAAATGTGGATGTTGTATCTTATAGAGTTGTCTATGTGCAGTGCTAGGTAGTTAATTTTGATGCCACTCGTTTAAATCTATTTTTAGGGTTTGATAACTTGATTGGTGATCTGGTATATGATGATGAGTGGAATGTATCAATTGACCTGATTGCCACGGTTTTAATTGGTGGTAAACTGATTGCCTGGCCATCCAGTTTTGATTTTCGGTCGTCAATGCTAACTCAGAAATATTTTGTGCTTTTTAAGTTGATTGTGGCAAATTGGATGTCCAGTACACGTGTTGTGAATGTTTATTCGGCACAGACCAAATTACTTTATACGATTTGTATGGGCATGAAATTCAATCTTGGTCTTTTCATTGTTGAGATGATGTTGGCTATTAAAAGTAAGCCACACTCTCAACTATGTTTTCCATGCTTGATCTTACAATTTTTGTATGCTAATGAAGTTCCTAGGATTGAATCGAGCATGCTTGAGTCGGTCGCATTGATGAATATCTCTCCCTAGATTTTTCAACAACCATGGGGGGTGGATTTACCGTATATCGCTTCGAGTCCTTCAGATGGCACGGGGAGATCTATTGTTAATCCTCATGTAGCTTTATTTTCTGAAATTGAGAGGATATAAGGTGTTATTCAAGTAGCTACTGATGCACTTTGTAATTTGAAGCAACGACTTCTTCGTTTTCCTGACGTTTCTTAATTTCGGCATTTCGGCATATCTTGTCTCAAAAGGGGAGAACAATCAGATAAGATATAATTTTTTTCTTCTCTGTATTTTGTTGACTGGAATTGGTTTATGCTTATGGAGCATGTAATTGAATATTACATTGAGGGGGAGCATTGGGAATTTCATTCTATATGCTCAATTATGATTATTTATGTGAAGTTCTAGAGTTGCAACAAAAATGCTAAAAAAGGGGAGATTGTTAGGATATATTTTATATATTCCTTATTTAGTTTCATCATTTTAAATTAGACATATAAGAAAATCAAAATTATTACATAGATTGATGAAGATGGGCATTAATTAGATGTTGAGTTTTGCACTTGGGCAATTGCATGGTCAATGTAGAGATTGTGTTTTAATAGAAGTCAATTAAAAGTCATACACGTAAGCAGCAGGTGTAGAGATTGTGTTTTAATAGAAGTGTATTAAAACATGGTAGTGGAAGAAACCTATCATGCATAGGTGTTGCTGGGAAGTGGGAGTCACGTGTATATGTGCAAAATTGACTGCTGGCTGCACATATGTGAAAATGAGGAAAATAACAATTAGGGGTTTTCATCTGATGGTGAATTGTGTGTGCGTGTGTGAGACAATTTGGTGGAAGCTCAGTGATATTTTTCAGCGTAGTGGTTAATGTCTTTTTTGTATGAGGCACTGTGAAGTTGAGTTATAAGAATGGCGTTGCACACATTTTTATTTGTTGATAAAGTGAAGATCATCTTCTGTGGAGTGAGTATTGGCTATTAATTGAAGGAACGTCGTGAATTGTTTTTCTGTAAAGAAAGAGTAAGCTATGGTAGAGAGTTTCAGCTGAGTTATTTCAAGGAGATAAAAACCATAGGGAAGTCTTCCTTTTGTCTCAAGTATTTCATTGTTAAATTTTTAGTAGATTAAATACTTGAGCTATTTTTATTTATTATCATTTTGAGTGATAGTAGTTAGGAAAATCCTCTGACAAGGTTAACATGAGTCGGTCGTGTTATCTAGTGTGAAAATCTTTCACGGGTAGTGAGGTTGAGAGATAGTTACAAAGATTGAGTGGTGTTGCTCTATGTTGATCTTATGTAAATCTATTGAACTACTGTGAAAGTTATTAATCTAGATGAGGGCCCCGTAGATGTAGGCAAAGTGTGCCGAACAGCATTACCAAATTTTGGTGTTTTTATTATTTTGTTTTTGCTTGGTTTTATTTTGTTCGTGCTAAAGAAATTTTATGGAAAGTCTGCGAAATAATTGTCCTCTTTGGTTTTTTAGAAATGTTGCATTAATTTTATTTGATCATAGGAAAAAAAGGATCAAAACAATGAAGAGTAAATAAAAGTACAAAATATCTTAGTAAAAGAGAACAAAATAATTTTCTCTCTAACAATTAAGTTCATTGATATTATTTTATGGGTAAACTTAAACTTTCAACATGACTGAACTTTTGTTTACATTGTATTTAAATATGTTCAACAACAAAGGTATTTGAAATGATAAAAAATATAGTAGAGTTTGAGATAATATTTTTTGTTTATTTATTTATTTATTATTATTTTTTATAAATAATGTTAATGTTAAATACTATTGCTCCATATATCTTAGATCTGTTGCTGCATAATGTGGAACTTGTTTAAGAAATTTCATATGTCTTAGATCTGTCGTGCATAATGTGGAACTTGTTTAAGAAATTTTGTAGGGGTTGCTTTTCTTAGGCTTTGATAGCAGTACTCTTATTTAATAAAGCTAAAATTTGTAGATATGGCAGAAGAAATTTTAAAGTCAAGATTAATTGAGTTTGGACTTAAATATTCATAATTGATAAATATTTTTAAACCCAAATGAACATGAGAATTCAAGTTGATCTTAATAGAAGTCAACAAGTTAAATTTCTTGTTTATCCAACTTGATTTTAAATTTAAATTTTAACAATTTTTTTTGAGTTCAGGTTCAATTGTTAGAAATTTAGAATTAAACCTGACTCTTTGCCAATGCAAAAATTTAATAAATATCATAATTAAATTTTGATATTAAATATCATAATGAAATATCATAATACAAAGTGACTGAACTTTTGTTTACATTGTATTTAAATATGTTCAACTACAAAGGTATTTGAAATGATAAAAAATAGAATAGAGTTTGAGATAATATTTTTGTTTTTTATTATTATTTATAAATAATGTTAGTGTTAAAAACTATTGTTCCATATGACTAGGTCTTAGATCTTTCGTCGCATAAGATGGAACTTGTTTAAGAATTTTTAGGGGTTTCTTTTCTTAGGTTTTGATGGCAGTAGTCTCCTCTATTAAGTTATTTAACAAGGCTAAAATTTGTAGATATGACAAAAGAATTTTCAAAGTCAAGATTAACTGAGTTTGGATTTAAATATTCACAATTGATAAATATTTTTAAGCGCAAATGAATACGAGAATTCAAGTTGATCTCAATTGAAATCAATAAGTTAAATTACGTTTTATCAAACTTGATTTCAAATTTGAATTTTAACAATTTTTCAAGTTCAAGTTCAATTGTTAGAAATTTAGGTGAAAGGTGAAGATACAACAAAAGGAACAACTACTTAAAAAGAGACACTAGTTGAAGATTTTCCACTTGAATCTCTTTAATATTCACCTTTTGTGGTTCCCCGCTCTCACGAATTTGTCCATTTTCAATGAACCTAGGATTACTACACTCAATTATTCTTGTATCATGGTTAGGACAATAAAATATGTACCCTTTAGACTTTTCTGGATTATTGATTGAGTAACCACTAATGGTTTTTGCATCAAGTTTTCTTTTATGAGGATTATAAATCCTTATTTCAGTTGGGCAACCCCAAACATGCAGGTGTCTAAAGCTAGGTTTCCTACCTGTCCATAATTCATAAGGTGTCACAGGAATCGCTTTACTAGGAACCTTTTTACGTAGATATTTAGTTGTCTTTGATACATCCATCTATAAAGATAAAGGTACATTCGTGTAACTTAACATACTCGTAACCATATTTATAAGAGTATGATTCCGCCTTTTAGCTACACCATTCTGTTATGGTGTACCGGGCATTGTATACTTTGCACAAATGCCCTGACTTTGAATAATCTTTGTAAATGGACCTGGACATTGTCCATTTTTATCATATTTACCATAATATTTACTACGTCTATCAAACCTTACGACTTTCACTTTTCTATCTTACTACATTTCTACCTCAATAATGAACACCTGAGGAATATCCACTGATTGAGACTTTTCATACAATAAATAGAGATAACAATAATGTGAATATTCATCAATAAAGGTGATAAAATACTTTCACCACTCCAAGATGGGACATGAAAAGGACCATATACTTCAGTGTGTATTAATTCAAGCAACTCATTACATTTTGTGGTTGAATTCTTAGATATGTGTTTGGTTTGCTTGCCTTTAATGCAAACCACACACACATCCCAATCAGTAAAATCTAGTTGAGGTAAGATTTCACTTTTCACTAACCTTAACACCCTTTCTCTAAATATATGGCCTAACTTTTGATGCCACAAATAAGCAGAGTGTTCATTATGTGCACTACATTTATTACCAATATTATGTTCAACATAAAACAAGGATTCAGAATAATTAATATCAAGGTTGAAATGATATAAACCATCTATTAATGTACCATAACCATAATAGTATTGTAGTTTATACAAAGAAAAAAACCATTTCCAACATTGAAATTAAAACCTATCTGATCTAACTTACTAATAGAAACTAAATTTATAGCACATTTTGGAACATAAAGACTCTTTTCAAGACCTAGAATATAACAAGTGTCTAAGATCAATCTATACGTCCCTATTCCTTCTATTTGTGCCTTCATTCTGTTACCCATATATAGGAACTCTTCAGTTCTGATTATGGTTTGGATCGATAGGAATCCTTGCATAATATGTAACATATGAGTAGTTGCACCTGAATCTAACCACCATGTATTATTAGGTACCTCAATAAGATTTGATTCAAAACATTATGAAACATGGTACTTACCTTTATTTTCAAACCAAGTCTTTCTCTTAAGGTAATCTTTCTTAAGGTGATCAGCTTTCTTGCAGAAGAAACAATGTTGTTCTTTATGGATTTGGCCCTCATTAACCTTCCTTGAGGCTTTGTCTTTCTTGTTGCTCTTCTTTTCTAGCTTTCCCTTTCTACTGCTAACTTCTTTGTGTACTGTAAAGTGAACAAAGTGTTCCTTCATTTTTTTTAATCTCCCTTCCCCCTATACCACCATGGTCTTGATTTCTTGAAAGTTCCATTTTTCCTTCAAAGTGTTGTAATTCACTTAGAACTGACTAAATTCAGGAGGAAGTGAGTTAATGATGAATTGTGCTAGGAAGGATTTACTCACATCCATACCCATTGATTTCAACTTTGCAGCCAGATTTAACATGCCTGTTACATGATTATGGATAGGCTGTGACCAGTCAAACTTTTTGGTCATCAATTCACTCATCAATTTTCCTATAATAACTTGTCAGTTATGTCTGATTGTGAGTACTCTTTGATTTTCATTATGATTGCCTTTGCATTATCATATGAGCCATTAATAACTTAAAATTTTTAGCCATTGTCAATCCCATCAAGTTTATACTCAAGTTATTAGACCTTTCCCAAGCCTCAAAATATGTCATTTCAGCTTAGGTACTAGTTTTAGTAATGGTTGTAGACTTCTATACAACTAATTCCAAGCCCTTATCCATAATACACAATTGAAATTAGATTTGCTCAGACCAATCGGCATAGTTTAGCCTGTTGAACTTGATTAGACCATTGCCCATAGCTAGTAAAGTACTAGAAATTGCAAATGTAAAAACAAACTCACACATTAATATTTTGAGCATAATTAATAGATTCAGATAATACAAACTTTAATATAAATATTTAAGTACACCTTCATACATGATGATGCTAACATATATATGTACATACTTTGATAGACAGTCAATCATACTCAAGCTAGTATACATATTATCTTTGGATATACAAACATATTCACTAACTAAGTCGATAAGTCTCTTTAATGTTATTAATTATAAGCAATGATCCATTTTTAGGTGATCTCCTGGCATTATAATTAATAAACTTAATTGTTGAGTTCATCTATTATGTCATTTATAAACATTATATAACATGAAATATTGAAAGAATGCATAACTAAATGTTTAAATATCTATTCAAGCAAGGTCACTTTGGTGACTGACAAGCTTTCTATACAGTTACCATTTAATTAATAAGTATACGTGAATTTTGGAATTTAACTTTAATATTGAAAGATGATACTATAAAGTCCAAAAAACTTTTAAGGACAAAACTGTAATTTTATTACCAAATTATAATAACCCAAAAACTATAAGAACCAAAATATAACTGACCATCTTCAACCTTTTATTTTCAATTGGAAAACATAATTTCTAGCAAACTATAATTCCAAAACGTATCTTTTTTTTTCTGGTAAAACTTATGCTTTATAAATACAATGGTAAGCCCCACGCTTTAATAGTATCCATTATTAAAACAAAGAATGACTTTTACAAATTTCAGATTCAACCTTTTGGAGGACCCACATACATGAAATCACTTTCCAAAACTTTCAGTCCAAATAATTCATTATTTACAATTATAAAGCTAAAGTTTTTCTTATGGTAGGCCCACAAATATAGACTTTTTTTTCATTTTCTTGTTTTCCAGAATTTGCAGTAAACAAGTAAAGCAAACATAAAACCAAAACTTTTGATCACAGGTCCTACAAAAACATTTCTTTACACCTTTATTGTGCACACTCTCGCACACTCTTCTCTACATCTTTTATTCCTATCAAAGTTAACAAGTCAAGCTATAATTAATGCATATAAGTACTTAACACCAATCTTTTGCTTTTTCAAAATTCATTCAAAGACAATAAAAAATTAATGTAAAGATAATAAACAATTAATCCAACTTAAACGTAAACCAATAATGGTAGGTCAAGAAACAAGAAAATGTCGCTCACTAGAGTCCTTAGAATCGATGTATATTGGTCTCATAAAAACATAATTTAATAGTTATTCCAACAACAAATGTGTACAAGGTAGTAATTCTACATTCATCGCAATCTCTAACTTGAATTGAATCAATGAATTCAAATCCAATCAACAATTCATAGAAATCGAGAAAGAAGATTACAGCGAAAATAATAAATATTCTTCTATAATACTGACAATTTTAGGGTTAACTCTATTACAAATTAAAGTGTCATAACCTAGATTTGATACCACATGTAATATTTAATCTTTATCATTCTAAACAATATTATAAACATAAAATTCACCAAAGAAATTTTTTGACACAATTAATTTAACACCTCCAAATCTTAAAATTAGTGCTATAAAGAAAAGAGAGAAATACTAACCTTGATCCCTATTTGTGTAATCTCTTCTTATTAGGAAATCCCTTCTTTAAGAAAAAGCTTTATCCACTCTGGCCTTCTTGCCTTTCTTCATTCTTTTCAATGGTGCAAGAATGTATCTATTTTTTAATATCTGTAAAAATTTCTTCAAACTGAAAGGGAGAGGGAAAGGTTTCTTTATTAAGTAACCCTAATGACTCTAATGTCCTTTAACAAGCTCAATAACCATTATTTTTGGCTCACTTTATATTAGAATCAAATCAAGTAATATGGACCACATTTATGGTT
Organism: Erythroxylum reticulatum; assembly: GCA_025504915.1. Lineage (NCBI taxonomy): Eukaryota > Viridiplantae > Streptophyta > Magnoliopsida > Malpighiales > Erythroxylaceae > Erythroxylum > Erythroxylum reticulatum. The sequence continues at coordinate 9,259 of JANSVA010309037.1, read as the reverse complement.
ATTAAATTAATCTAACTGGTCTTCCTCATATGGTTTGGCCATCATGCAAGGAATAATATTTGAAGTATGAAAAATAGGATTAGAAGGAATAATTGGCTAAGGATGTTGGAGATTGACTTGGATGGAATAAAGGTTCTTTGTCAACAAATTTGAGTAATTCTTGTATATTTCTATATCTTGTTCTTGGATTCTTAATTCCAATCCAAGGTCGAGAATCATTATCATAGTCTTCATGGTCACAGGAGTCTTGTTGGGGAGGATGACAACGATGAATTTATTTAGGTTGTTGTCTTTGTTTCTTCTTCTTCCTCGTCGCCAATTATATAGCTCATCATCATCACTGTTTGATTCATAATTCAGATATATTTCGCTGTCTGGTTGTAATAACCCGTTTCTTGAATTGTTGAGGGATTAAAGTGTTAGATTATCGAGTATCATGATTTGCATCATATAGAATGAATTTGGTGCATTTATGACATGATTTTATGATTTCATTCATATGCATAATAATAGCATACACACATGATTTATGATTTCAAAAAACATTGCAAAGATTGCGTATGCACTCAATTAACATATTTTAGGATATGAAAGGTTTAAAATGGTTATAATATCATTGTGTATTGCTTATGTCTTGAATTTTGGTTTGATGGATTACAATTAGTAATTTGGAATTTATTGTTACAATTAGGAGATTGATGAATTAATATGTACATTTAATCTAAGAAAAATGTCAAGTGGCAAGATAAGTTGACACATGGTATTGGAAATAAGTGACACATGATAGTAGAAAATTTAGTGACAAATGATAGAGATTGAATGACAAATGGCTTAGAGATTGAATGACAAATGGCTTAGAGATTGAGTGACAAATGGACTAGGTATTTAAGTGACTTTTGGTAGCTTAAGTAGAATACATATAGATTATGTCTTTACTTGACAAGTATCTCTACACTCACTATACACCTACCCCACCCGACACATACATATGGCATAACCATCTTCTCTTTTGATTGCTATATGTTATCTTTTCTTCTTTCTAACTACCGACATACACAGAGAACCCTCGCAACTTTGAGTTTGGCCTAAATTCTATAGTTGGCGACTCCAATATTTTGTTGTCTTCTTCTTATTGCTAAAACCCATTTCTATTCCCACTTTGGTCTTGGAATTGTGTATGCATGCTTAGAGGGCTAGGTTAGCTTGATAATTGAGCAGGTAATTGAGCTAATCAAGTAAGTGAAATATTGATCTCTTGTGATAGATGTTAATAGAACTTGATGATGACTGAATTGGGAATGGATTGATTGTGATATTAGTGTACATGAGTGCTGGAAAATGATGCATGAATGGAAGTTTGTGTTCTAATTTTGCATGCATGAAAAACAATAGTTTATAAGCTATTAAATGAATGATTTTGAGCTGGAATTTGAGATGAAATTGATAAGGAATTGAGGCGTAATTAAGATATAATTAATAGACTATTATGAAGGTGTTTTGAACTGGTATAAAGGTGTTTTGAATCTGGAAATTTAGGGATGTAAGGGTATGAGTAAGAAGTGATTGTTCAGGATATAAATGAACATAATTTAAAGATCCTAAATGTAGCCAAAATGGAAGTTATATTGATATAAATTAAGGTAACTTTTAAGGACATGTAATCTGGAAAAATTCAAGTGTTTGTTATGTTTCTAAGTTTGATAAATTCGTGCAGAATTCTGGGAAACAAGGTAGTGCACATTCGTGGCCTAGTTATTTGGGTTCTATTTACACAAGCTTTAGTCACAAGCGTGGCATGATCCCTCATGATTGTGGCCCTAGTTGAAGGCCATGATAATGGCTTAGTTATTTGGGTTCTGTCACAATTGTGGCATGTTCCCCACAATCGTGGCTTATTCCATAAGCTATTGTCATGAGCGTGGCATGATCCCTCGTGATCGTGGCCCTAGTTCTGGGATGTTAACTTCAGTTTTAAATACATGTTGAACCAATCGAGGATAAGAGACTCTAATTTGGTGTATTTGGATTTGATTAAGGCTAGGAATGAACCTAGATTATTGCTTGATTAAATAGTAAAGAGTTTGATAAGTTATGGACTTATAAATAGTGAGGAACATAGGGTAAGTGTGAATGAGAATTGGATAAATGTATGATTGATGAACTAAGAATGAATTAATATTTTTGTATAAGAATATATACCTAGAAAAGTCAATTGAGCATGCATTGAACATGACACATATACATGTGCATGATTGTATATTTATATGATTGAACAAATTAGTGATTATGAACTATGTGTATGCATAATGATAAACACACATGGTGATCGTCAATAGCCAAACATTATCGGATCATCAAGGCTACAACTTTTTTGGAGCGTACTGTGAGTTAACCTAGATGTATAGATTCAATTATATGTGCTTCTGTTTAAATGTAATATGAAATGTGTGAATAATTGAATGATGAATTCCGGACTTAGATTTGAGGAATTGAGATATGACATAAGCACATTGAATGAAAAGTACGAAAAGCATAACATGTGAACTGATGCATCTCATTACATTGACATGCATGATCAGATAAATGAGTTGTGACCAAAGTAGCCATGTAGGAAAAGAGCTTTAAGCTCAGAATGATGAAAGGGGCTACAGGCTCATATAATATAGACTCAAAATCCACAACAGATTTAGGTCAGTAATGAGCCCGATATCCACAACAGATACGGGACAGTAAATTGGGTTAAGAGGCACCTGGTCATAACAAAGTAAAAAGGAAATGGAAAACATGTGTGCATTAGCATATGCATCCCTATATGTATCAAATGATCGAACTGAAATGCCTTATTAAATTAAGATGAATTATTGAATTGTCTAAAAATTTGCTGAATCAATGGTGAATATAATGTGGTATGAAATACTGAATTACATAATAGAGTTGTTGAAGTGTGATATAATGTGATATAGTTTGTTTACATGATTTGACATGAGTTAGCACATCGATGATGGTTCACTCACTGAGTTCACAAACTCATCAAAATTGTATAAGTAAGTGGTTAGGATCAATTGTAATTGTCACATCCCAGTACCATATTGGGCACATAACAATTGCCACATACCCAGGCTAAGGACACTCATGGTACCCTTAATTCGACTATGCTAGGTACTAAGTTAAAGTGTAGTATATTATTTCATCCTCAAATAGACGAACAGATTGAGAGGATAATAAACACTATTGAGGATATGCTTAAAGCTTGTGTATTGGAGTTTCGAGGAGCTTGGGATCAGTATATGGAACTGATAGAATTTGCATACAATAACCATTATCACAGTAGTATCGGGATGGCACCGTATGAGGCACTTTATGGTAGAAAATGTCGATTGTCATTATATTGGGATGAAAAGAGCTTGATAATGGTTGAAGGCCTGGGGTTAATAGAAGATACAATAGATAAGGTGAAGTTTATTCGAAGTCAAATTAAAGCAGTTCAAGATAGATAGAAGAGTTATATGGATCAACATCGACGTGATATGGAGTACAGTATCGGGGACAGAGTGTTTCTCAGAGTGTCACCTTGGAAAAGAGTATTAAGATTTGGTAAAAAGGGCAAGTTGAGCCTTAAGTAGATTGGTCCTTATGAGATCATTGAGAGGATAGGACCTTTGCCATATAAGTTGTCTTTACCGAATGAAATGTCCCAAGTTTATAATGTGTTTTATGTGAGTGTGCTCTAAAGATACAGATCGGATCTGACCCATGTGATACCTTCTCAGGAGATTAAGGTTGCTAGTAACTTAAGCTATATTGAGGAGCCGATCAAGATAGTGGGATCTCAAATCAAGCAGTTAAGGAACCGAGTCATTCCATTGGTGAAGTTCCTATGGAGGAATCAGTCAACTAAGGAAGCCACATGGGAAACGGATGAGCATATGAGGAGATAATAACCCCACTTGTTCAAACAATCAAGTAAGAATTTTAAGGAAGAAATTTCTTTTAAGGAAGAGTTGTAACATCCCATTACTTGAAGAGAACTTAAAATAGTAAATATGAAAGATTACTGAGAGATTAGAAAATACATTTCATGCTCATGCATAGTATGATATACACAAACATGTAAATAGTGAACTTTTGGCACATGAAAATAATTATACATGCATTCATGGATAATTTTGGGTATAATTGAATTGTGATGTGATACTATTAAGAATTGTGAATTTGTTGTATTAAAAATTTAATTGGTGAGTGTATTTGTTAATTTTGAATCTTGGTGAATTTTATGAATAATTTTTGAAATTTTTAGATGTTATTGTATTAGGAAAAATGCCACTTGGAAAATAAATTGATGTATGGAAAATAGGAATGAGTGTAATGATATTGAAGAAACTAGTGAGGAGATGACGTTGAAAACTTTGGAGATAATTGAAACGAAAGGATGAGAGTTAGGGAACTAGTTTAATAAGGACTAGCTAGTTAGGAAATTAGGTAAGAGCTTAAAAAGTGGACAAGTGGACAAGTTTTAAGTTAAATTTTCTTAACCTTAAAAGACCAAGTACTGTACTCTTGTCTTCATCTTCCTCGTAGCTTCTTTCTCAATTTTTCCATTTACACAGAGTTTTCCATCAAACCTTCACCTAAAGCACACCTTGTTTTTATCCGTTCATTTCTACTCCCAACTTCGGTTTCCTTCCCTTTTGCCTTAAGAAAAACCAAAGCTTTTATCAATGGCATGGAAACTAAGGATTCTTAAAATTTTACAAAATTTGGATCAATATCAAGTAAGTATTGTGTAAATCCCTTAGATTTGTGGTTTTATGAAATAAAAATGGTGAATTATTTGTCATTGCATGATCATGAAGAAAAATGGTCATTTCTTATAAACACTATGGGTTTAAGATATGAAAATTCTTGATTTGTGATTTTGAATATTTGATGATCTAGATGTCTTAAGATAGTGTAGAAATGATTTATAAGCTGAAAGATCATATGAAACATGTATGATTAAGTGCAGAAAAATTTGGAGAGAAGAACAAGTAAATGCTCTATTTATAGTTGTGTATTCACTGTATACATGAGTTTACAATGTTTTTAGAGATTAATAAAAGAATGAATTTAGAGTTGAAGAATAGTTGTATGATGATGTTTGGAGATGAGAAAGATTGTCTAAAATGAAAGTTGATAATAAAAATAAAGAATGTACAAAAAAGTTGAAGTGCAAAAAATGGTGAAATGCAGAACATGAAGAAGATGTATGACTAATATTTGGCTTTTGATGATTTTGAGACATTTGAGTAAACTTGCATATTTAGTTGTATTGTGAATGTGTTGTGAATGAGTTGAATTGAAATTAAGTAGAAAGAGTGGAAATGAATTTGAAGTGTTGGATTTAGTGAAAGAAGATAAGTTAGAGAAGTTGGTTTAGAATAAAAGAAAGAAAAGAGAAAAGGTGTAAAAATGTGGTCTGAAACTTCTATGATTAAACAGTATTGGTCTAGGAAGATTTTGAAAAAATTGTATTCATAAAAGTTGTAGATCTTTCTTTTAGCTTTTTAATGATATAACATTTGAATTTTTTATTTTTGGATTGAAAGTTATGGAGGTTAGAAGTGAGGGAGTGTGAATGGAAAGTCGCGATCGCGACTTTGGAAGATTTACAGCACGATTGTGACTTCTGAGGTTGAAGGCTGACACAACATCCTTCGATCTTTTAACTATATCTCCTTCGTCTGACCTCCAAATGACATGAGACTTAAATCATCGAACTCATAACACACTAGTATACATGTCCAAAAAATATCTTAGCCATCTGAAATCATTTGGGAGAGATTGAGTGAAAAACGTGGGACAGGTATGGTTGAGTGTACACAGGCAAGACTTTTCTTCCTTACACCTGTGAGTCCCTCACACCATGACTTTTTTTCCTCACACCAGTGATTCCTCACGCCTGTGAGTGTTTATTGATGGAACACGGTTTTTAATTCTCACATCATGACACTAAGCTCTCCAATAGTTTGTGCACCCAAAAGCATTTTGCAAACTGAACAATCTTGCTTCTTTCGACCATAACTTCTTCTCAAGACCTCCAAATAACTTGATTATTGAACCAATAGGTTCCTAACACATTATTATACCTCTGCATAAAAATTTGTAGGATTATGAATTGATTTGAAAACGATTGATTGAAGGAAAGTGAGGGAATTTGTTGGAATAGTATGAACTAGTATGATTTCACTAAATATGCTTGGGTATTTCGGTTATATCTTATTCTGTAGTCATTCAAATTGGATGATTTGTTATTTTGAGTAAATTAGAGATATAGGGATATGAATTATCTGTAGACATCGAATTTTCGGTATTTAAGACTTTCAATTTCTGGATGGAAGATTGAGTATAGTATACTATTTCAGAATGAGAATAGTCCGAAAATGTTGGAGTATAACTTTAGGATTTCTGAACCAAATTGAATGATTTTAGTTTCCTTAGAGACTTAAGAGATAGGAGAACATTTTACTAGAAGAGAGTATTATGAAATTACTTCATTTTCATTATCTAAATGATCAAGAACAGTAGACCCAAAAGTCAGTTATTGGAAAAATCTGAAAGTGATTCATTGAGTTATGCATTATGATTTTAATGGTTTTATTGAGGTATAAACGTAAGTACAAATTATAATCATGTGAGTTTTGAGCTAGGATTTATTATGTGATGAGGATAATGGAAAAATACCTAGGATTTTCATGAACACGCATTGTGTATATTTCATTACATATATATGCATTATTGAACACTTATAATTGTGCAGATTGTGATATATTTGTATGTTATTTGATATAGAGGAGCAACTAGAATGTCAACCTCTAGATGTTGTCGAAAATTCCAAGCATTAGCTTCAGGAATGATTTGTGAGTAACCTAGATGGTCTCACTCAATTAATTGTTTATTTTATATTATGTTTGAATTATTGAATGAATGTGATTTGATCGTGTTGATTCTGGACAATGAAGGTCCGATGACTTTGATAAATGAATGAGATATTGAAGTGCTACTTGTGTATGAATGTGATGAAATAAATATTGCTCAACCATTTTGTTGAATATCGGACTAAGGTCCAATGATAAATGTAATCTGAATGTGAATGTGCAATTATGTGATTGACTAAGAATATGTTATGTGAAACATTTAATACATGAATGCATGTAAGATAAAGGAAGTTATGACCGAAGTCGCTAGGATAAAGAGCTAGCTTAAAGCTTAGATTTTGATTAGAGCCTTAGGCTTGGTTGTGAATGTACCTGGTATCCACTAAGGGATATAGGACATTATGTGACACAGCTCAGTATCACCTAAGGGATTTGAGCTAGTAAAAAGAAACTTGATCACATCAACACTAATAAATGTAAGTGATTCTCATATGCATTGCTTTATACTTGAAATGTGTATTGGATATGAATGAAAGGATTATGATGATTGTTCTAAAAGTGAAATGTCATATTTTAGGAATATGCAAAAGGATGTGAATAATATGATACGTGTATTAATGTGATACATGAATTGTGTAAACCATCGATGATGGTTACCTCATTGAGTTCTCAAAATTCGTCAAAATTGCAACGTTGATTTTTCCGGAACGAGAGATGATATTAGCTACTGAGGGATGCTACAAGCAGTGTAGACTTGTACATTTGGGAAAGAGAAGAAATGGCTCAAAGGTCGGTCAGCTAGATAGGGGCATATTAGATAAATTATATAATTTCCTCTTTAATGTAGCACATTTTTTTATTAGGCTTTGATGTTGTACAAGTATGAATGCTGAAAGATACATTGTAGACATTCAGTTTCTATGAAATGAAATAAGGAAATTTGGATTTTAAAATATTATGACTTTCTTTATGATGTTTCATAAGAGAACAAAGATAGATGATGCCATGTTATGTGAATGTTGTGATTGAACGTAGTGCATCATTATCGTAGGTTATATACTGGAATGTACTCAAGGTGTTCCGGTATGTACCCTAAGGTAAGGGGCACTACAATTCTAAATGGAAACTTTGGATGATTTCTTTAACTTTTGGACAATGTGTAGGTAGAATAGTTCTTATACTTCTTGTCCAAGGATGGTCACGAGAATAGATACTGTAGGGACTAAGTAAAGGTAATGAAGTATCAAAATACAACTTTCTTTAAGGAGATGGGTGATTTCTACAAGGTTTTCAATTTTATTGGAAAGAGCACATTTAACATGATAAGGGAGATTGGCAATAGCAAGGGTTAAAGAAAGACGAACAGGGTCACTTGGTAAGGTATTTATGGCTTAGGAACTCTCCTTACTAACTCTTATTAGGAATAATGTAGTCACAGTCAATAAAACTTATAGCTTTGATACAACTAAGGCTACCCCTGTTCAGAGGGCACAAGGAGACTACATCACTAAGGTATGTGACATTTACACTAGTGAATCGAAAATGAATCTTCTCGTTGTAACTCCTAGGCTTATGGATATTTCACCGATAAGACTTGCTAAAGCTACATCATAAGTTTCTAGCCTATATACCAGTCAACGTGATTGATGAAACATATCATTCGTAAGAGATCAAGGATAAACAAAAATTGACTATATTATCGATTCTAGGTATACTAGTTGAGACACAAGCCCTTTCTCTTCAATGAACATCAACTCTTAATGCCCGCCTCTTAGGAATTTACACTCTCCAATCTTTCCCAGTTTAATAAAGACCTTAAACATGATCTATGGTCTTAGAATTTCTAAGACACATTATCCTTATGAAGAGGCAAGTATAGAGCATATTTGTCTTATTGTATGGCCAAGATTACATTACTCAAGACTCAAGCTTTCAGGAGAGAGAGAACTTAGGGAGAAGCCGTAAGATGAAAAACAAACAATATATTTTATTTTCTAACTCTTTTCAGGTCATACTAAAGTCTGATTATGATGAAGGAGAAGCTTAGCTTTTATAGACTAAATAAGGGGATGGAAATAAACAACTTTAAGGAAAAGATTCCCTAGGTATAATAATGCTTACAAAAGTAAATAGTAAAAATGATTAGGAAACACTGGGTCCCATAGATTCTTTTACAAGATAAGAATGGAAGAATGATTGGGAAACACTGGGTCTAAAGATTCTTTTATAAGATAAGAATGGAAGAATGATTGGGAAACACTAGGTAGCAAAGATTCTTTAAAAAGATAAGAATGATGTCACATTGTATATAGGGATTAAATGATGTCACATCATAAATGTCACAT
>JANSVA010308934.1:0-24744 GCA_025504915.1 Erythroxylum reticulatum | reverse complement strand
TATTATTATTATTATTATTATTATTATTATTATTGTTATTATTATTATTATTATTGTTATCCTTTTATTGAGTTTATTATTAGTAGTAGTTTTATCATCATCATCATCATTATTATTATTATTTATCCTTATGTATTTATTGTAATTTTATTTACTTAAATATTTTGTATTCCATTTTTACTTATTTTCTCTTTTAACCTGCATCACTATTTTCCTGTCACATCTACATACAGGTCTACCTGAAACCACCTCTCTACTATGTAGGGGTAAGGTTGCGTACTATCAGATCTCCTCAAACCCTGCTTCACTGCGAAACTTCGGACTGGGTGTGATGATGATGATGGATATCTAATTCCTAATTTTATTGTAACTTTTATTGTACTTGATGTAAACACATTTATATAGTTTTTTTTAATTTTGATCCCTAAGGTTATGTTCTTTTATGTTAACATACATCATCGTATTTAAGAATTGAGAGATTAGAAGAATTTAAAAGATGCAACTCTTCAAGAACAAACAACAATGATATGAGGTAATTTGATTTTCTTCCACAATTTTATTTGCCTGTTTTAATGTATATTATTGTTGAATACATGTTAGAAAGTGATCATAGGTAGAGTAGTTCGTAAACCCATTCACCGACATTAGGAGCAAGCAACTTCCACCACCATGTAACCCTGAAGCATGGTGGTTCTGTTAGGTACTTGTCTCCCATACAAGCACTCTTTACTATAGCTTTGGCAAAACTCCGTGCTGTTTTTATAGGTATCATGCTCACTTCAACCTACCAACACAATCACAAAAAAATAGCAGAGATCAATTTGGATGTGTAACTTTTGCCTCGTTCCTAGCAGAATAGAACTGCAAGAGAATGGTGAAAAAGATCATACATTCCTCAAGCCTTTTGTCGTTTCAGACTCGATGAAACCAGGTGTGACAAGTAGTACTCGAACATCAGGAGAAAGTTCAATCCTCAGTGTCCCGAAGAAGGAAACTAATGCTGCCTTGCTTACTTGGAAAAAGTGTTCGGTTATTGAAATATTATCGTGGCAGATGTGTGTAAGAGATATCGAGTACAGGAAACGCAGTGTACATTGTAGGCACTCATTCTTGGTGTTGGTAACCATGAACCGAAAGAAGCCATTGCTATGATCTTGCCCCTAGTTTCTTGGAGGTGAGGAACTGCGAAATAGGTTGTGTATACTGAGCCCAAAAGTTAGTATCCTGGTTTTATAGAAGCGTAATCAAGAGCAGACCTTTAGCATCGTGAACAATTTGTTAAAAGAAGAAACTACCAAAGTTGAAGTTTGAGATGGTCTACCATTGTGATGAAAATCAAATTTACTCCACCAATCTCCACAGAGATGCAACAAACACAGAAAAAAGATGAAAAAATCGAAGAGGAGAAGAAGAAGTGTCTGAAGGTCAAAGAGAGATAAGCTCTCGAATGTTCCTACTAAGACAGAAATAGAAGATTTAGCTTAAGTGACTTACACATGAGGTACACGTGACCAAACACAAGCATCTGATCAATACACAGTCATTTCATTATTCACATTACATTGTATTCAATCATTTGAGAGTGTAAGAATTAAAGAGAAAGGCTTGAGAGTTGCTAGGGCACTGATCTGTGGGTAATAAGGAGAGTGTTAGACTCTTTGCAAGTGTTGGTAAAAACACTCATACTCTTGTAACCTTATTCAATTCTTCATACTAGTTGAAATCACAACAGTGGGATCCTTGGATGTAGATAGCATTAAAGCTATTGAACCAAGTAAAAATCAGTGTCTTTACTTTATGCAATCTTTAATTTCTACAAGATTAACAAAATCTTTATTAGTCTTTATTGTGAAAGACAACAGTACAACACAAAGAACTTAACATAATTGGTATCAGAGCTATCCGAAAACTCCTGGGGTATCTCTTGGCTACTCAAAGCATCAAAGATCATCAAGAATTTCAGTAAGTAAATATCTTCCTTTATTTCTTTAAACTGCAGTCAATATGGTAGGAAAAGAAATGGAAGTCTTCACCGGTAAGGAAGACTTTACCATCTGGAAACTTAAGACGCAAGCCTTTCTTGAGTCTTATGATTGTTATGGGACTATCGATGATCAGTATGATGTTGAAACTGATCCGATAAAAATACTTAAGATGTAAAGTCTTGCAAACTGCAAGTTAATGCTTCACTTATCACCAACTGTGATAAGAAAGGCGCATAATTGTAACACTGCACAAAAGTTATGACTCAAACTTGATGAATTTTATGCAAAGAGATGTCTTCCTAACAAGATGACTCTCCCCCATAATCTTCGTAACTACAAGATGAACACATCTGTCTCCCTAGATGATAACCTAGACTATTTCTTTAAGCTAGTACAAGACTTAGAAGCTATAGATAAAAAGATCTCTAAAGAGCACCAAGTTGTAGTGATCCTAAAGGCCTTACCTTCTGAATTCAATACATTCAAGAATGTAATTAAGCATGCTAGTGGAAAATCCCTCACTATCAAGAGGGTATTAGACTCACTAATAAAAGAAATAGTGGATGTTAACCCATTCAAGAAATAGGCAGAAGTGATGTTCGTAGAAAACAATCATGAAAAGAAGCCACATAAGAAGAATAACAAGAAAAGAGAATTAGCATAAGGGAAGTGGAAAGGATAAGCACACCAAGGAAGGTGAGGCAAAGAAGACAAAAGGAAAAGTAAAGAAGTGTTTCTACTGTAATAAGGAGGGACATTTTGCAAGGGACTGCAGAAAGAAGAAGAAGGATAAAGCTTCACAAAGTGGTGATGCAGAAAATGTGGAGAAACCAGAAGATTCAAGTGGTGATGAGGTTTTGGCTATCACTGAAGAGAGTGAAGACCAAAGTAGAGAATTGATCTTTGACACAGGTTATACCATGCATGTGACACCACATGGAAATTGGTTTACTACATTCGAACCAGTCACTGCTAAGATAAAAATGGTAGATTCTAGGTAGCAAAGGATAGAAGGAATTGGAAATGTCTACATCAATATGTTTGATGGAAAGAAAAGGATCATTACTAATGTCATATTTGTGTTTGGAATAAGGAGGAATTTGATTTCTGAAAGCATGTTTGATAAGCAAGGTTTTCATATCAAATCAAAAGATGAACTTAGAGAAATGCTAAAGGATGGTAGAGTCATTACTAGAGGAGTTGAAAGGGGTGGGTTGTACAATATCATAAGTTCTATAGAAGCTAATCATGTTACTGAGAAGGAAAATCATGAATTAACCAAGCAATGACATGCAAGGTTAGGTCATGCAGGGAACAAAAGTTTGTTCCACCTCTCTAAACAATGATTGATTCCTGATCAAAACCTATAGAAGCTGGAATTCTGTGAATGAAAGCATCACAGATTCAGTTTCCAAAAGGGAGCACAGAGGGCTACAAAGATCATAGAATATGCCCATAGTGATCTTTGGGGGGCCAGCTCAAATATCTACTGTAGGAGGGAATCTATACTTCATGTCTATCATTAATGACAAATCTAGAAAATGCCGGGTATATCCGATGAAGAGAAAAGATGAAGCACTAGAAAATTTCATAAGATGGCATACACTTATGGAAAATCAGACTGGGAAGAAACTAAGATGCCTAAGGACTGACAATGGATTGGAATACTGCAATAAAGAGTTTGAAGTCTATTGCAGCAAGAAAGGTATCCAAAGGCATAAAATAGTGAGAGCTACACCTCAGCAGAATGGTATAGTTGAGAGACTCAACAGGACTCTCCTAGAAAAGACAAGGTGCATGCTAGTCTCTTCGGGTTGCTCACATTCTCTATAGGGAGAAGCTATTAGCACTGCAGCCTACCTTGTTAATAGGCTCCCCACCTCTACTAATGATTATAAAACTCCACAAGAAGTGTGGAATGGTAAGAAACCTAACCTAACTCACCTTAGGACCTTCGGATGTGCAGTTTATGCACATCAGAAGGAAGGAAAGCTGAAGCCTAGAGCAATTAAAGGAGTATTCCTAGGATATCCAGAAGCAGTAAAAGATTATAAGATCTTACTACTGCAAAAGGGAAGCTACAAAACTATTATAAGCAGAGAAGTAATCTTCAAGGAAGATGAATTCCCTTTACTGAATAGGAATTCCTCAAATTCAGAACTTCAAAAGGAAGTTTAGGAGAAATTAAGATCACTAACCAACTCAGTTTCATTCTATCTACCATCAGAAACTAAAGAAGATGGCAGAACACAACCTCTTGATGTGGAGCCTATACAAGGCATTACACATCATGAACAAAGGACAGAAGAGACTGAAGGTGTGGGTGAAGGAGAAACCCCACACACAACTACAGATGATCCACAAGGAGATCTACAAAACTATCAACTCACAAGAGATGGGCAACCAAGACAAAAAATCCATAATAGGAGGTACACTAACTCAAACTTGGTTGAATTTGCATGTCTTATGGCTGAAAATATAAAATATAAGGCTCCTAAGACCTATGAAGAGGCCATGAGAAGTAAGGATGCAAAACAGTGGAAGATAGCTTGTGAGAAAGAACATTATTCTTTAATAAAGAACATGACTTGGACTTTAGTGCCTAGACCTCCCAGAGTTAAAATAATTGAGAACAAATGGCTGTTCAAACTGAAAGAATGAGTGACAAAAGCAGAACCTAGGATTTACAAGGCTAGCCTTGTAGCTAAAGGGTTTAGACAGAAGGAGGGAATTGACTACAAGGAGATATTCTCGTCTGTATTCAAGTTCAAAACTATTAGGCTTATTCTAGTCCTAGTTACTATGTATGACTGGGAAATCTATCAAAGGGATGTCAAGACAGCCTTCCTATATGGAAAGCTTAAGGAGACAATCTACATGAAGTAACCAGTCGAATTTGAGGACAAGAATAAGCTAAATCATGTCTGTCTACTACAGAAATCCTTATATGGGCTTAAACAAACACCTAGGCAATGGAATAAGAAGTTCCATGAGGTTGCTGCTAGTATGAACTTCATTAGAAGTTCATATGATTACTGCCTATACTTTAAGGATCTAGGAATGACTAAAACAGTCTTCATGTTGGTCTATGTAGATCACCTAATAATAACAGGAAAAGACTTGAACATAATTCAAGAGGTAAAGTCTGAATTATGCATTCACTTTAAGATGAAAGACTTAGAAGAAGCTCAGAAGCTCCTAGGAATGTACATAATCAGAAAGAGGAGGGAAAGAAACCTTTGGCTTGCTTAAAGGAACTATGCAACATGGAATAAGCTAAACCTAGTTTTGTTCCCTTAGGATCTCACCTACAGTTGGTGTCTAGCAAGAGTCCTAAGATTGAGGAAGAAAAAAGAGCAATGACTCACTATCCCTATGATGTAGGTGTTGGAAGTATTATGTACCTTATGCTATGTACAAGGCTTGACCTAGCTTATGCCATCAGTATACTAAGTAAATTTATGGCCAATCCAGGTTTAGAACACTGGCAAGGGCTGAAATCAGTAGTAAGTTTATCAACCACAGAAGTAGAGTATTATGCAATCACTGAAGGTGTAAAGGAGCTAACATGACTATCAAGCATATTGAAAGAAATCAACATTGATATCACAAAGTCGGTATTACATACGGATAGTCAGAGTGCACTGTCCCTTAGTAGAGACCCTGTGTTGCACGAGAGATCCAAGTACATAGACGTCAGACTCCACTTCGTCAAAGATAGAATCACGAAAGGGTTCTTCAACTTGGAGAAAATTAAAGGAGAGAACATCAGACTTCAGAACCAAAATATTAACACAAAAGAAGTTCATTTACTGTAGGGATTACTTACAGATAAGTGAAGCCCCATGAAATTGAAGGAAATTTCATCAGATCTCACGAGTTTGGAAAACTAGGGATTTTTAGATTTAAAAATCACTCTCAGATCTATGAACTGAGTGAAGATTGATGGAGTAGGAGGGAACAAATGTGATGAAAATCATGTTTACTCCACCAATCTCCACTCAGATGTAACAAACATAGAAGAAAGATGAAAAAATCGAAGAGGAGAAGAAGAAGTGTCTGAAGGTTAAAGAGAGATAAGCTCTCGAATGTTCCTACTGAGCTAGAAACAGAAGACTTAGCTTAAGTGACTTACGCATGAGGCACACCTGACAAAACACAAGCATCTGATCAATACAAAATTATTTACTATACATTAGAAGCTTCAAATACAAAACGTAGTAACAACTACACAAAATGAACAATAGCAGAAGTATGTATGATTTGGTCATGTGAAGATCACGTGTGCAGTATGTGACTCAGTAAAAGCTCATCAACCAAAGGCAACTCCATTCAACACCTATAAAAGGAACATATCACAAGCATTAGGAAGAGACAATATACAGAGACTTCATTATTTACATTACATTGTATTCAATCATCTGAGAGTGTTGGGTCCCGTTTTTAAAACCTAACTCTTGCTCAGATAACATAAATGTTGGGCACCATTTTTGGAACCCAACTCTTGCGAAATCATAATCACTGAACTTATTCTAATGAAGTTTCCTTGACCATCATCGAAATCCTCTTCTTGTTTTGATACCATAACTGTGTTGGACCCCGATTCTGGAGCCCAACATTCTTTATCATAATATGTGTGCTTGTGCTTGTTACCATGCAAGGTTATTCCCATTTAACCCTCATGGGTCATCCTCAGTTAATCCTCATTTCTAATACCGTAGTGTCGGGCCCTATCTTTCAAATCTTTCTTATACTGAAGCAAATATTCTATGCTCAACTTCCATCCAGATATTGAGTATCTTAGAGGCTGGGTTAAAAAAATCTATTCCTTCATATCATTTGATATCTCTATGCCTCTAGTTTATTTAAACACCAGGTTCATCTAATTTGGAGGTCGGATAACAAAGTTATGGCTGAAAGAATCAAACAGGGTTTTGACCTCAATCATATTGCACCTATCTTGGGACAAAAGGCATAACTTTCTCTAGGATTTTCAGATCAAGATCATTCTAGGAGGGTTCGAAAGAGGACTTCAAGATCTGCAACTTTCATAAGGATCTTGAAGACAAATTCTATCATATGAAGGGTCAAAAATGGAGCAGACAATAGCATCAAATGAATAGTACATAGAAGAAGAAGTTTAGGTCACATAAGTAGAAAGCAGACGAAGCAGAAAGCAGACGAAACAAGAAGGTAGACGAAGCAAAAAGGGCAGATGAAGCCAAAGAGCGGACGAAGCAAAAAGGGCAGGTAAAGCAGAAAACAGACAAAACAAAAAGTAGAAGAAACAGAAAGTAGACGAAGCAGAAAACAGACAAAGTAGAAAGCAAACGAAGCGAAAAGCAGATGAAGCGAAAAGGGCAGACGAAACAAAAAGCAAACGAAGCAGAGTCAACTTAAGATGATGCAACTCTTAAGATGAAGCGGATTCAACTTAAGACGAAGCAAAGTCAACTTAAGACGATGCAACTCTTAAGATGAATAGGGGTCAACTTAAGACGATGCAACTCTTAAGACGAAACGGAGTCAACTTAAGACAAAGCAAAGTCAACTTAAGATGGTGCAACTCTTAATATGAAGCAGAGTCAACTTAAGATGAAGCAAAGTCAACTTAAGACGATGCAACTCTTAAGATGAAGCGTCTTTATAGACGATACAACTCTATAGATGATATGACGTCATCACAGATGATATGACGTCATCACAGACGATACGTCTTTACAGATGATACGTCTTTACAGACGATGCATCCCTATAGACGTAATGACATCATCACAGACAAAGCACCCCTACAGTTGTAATGACGTCATCACAGTCGATATGTCTTTACAAACGATGCATCTTTATCCTCCTAAGCATTTCCCTTTCTAAGGACCATAACTCTCGATCTAGAGGTCCAAAAATTTCATACTACATGCCGTTAGAAAGCTAAAAGAAAGACCTACAACTTTTTAGGAGACAATTTGGTCTAATTTAGCCGAGACCAATCCAGATTTTTCCTTAAGTCATAACACAAATTTTACCTTATGGAAGGCTTGTAATTTTGCACGGTGTAACCTTAGAATGTCTTGAACATAACCATTCAGCTACCCATTTGACTTCATGGAACTCTCAAATCTTAACTCATTTGTCTCACCACATCCAACTACATTTGATCAATCATAATTCCTGTCTTGCCTTCCCATGAATCTCACTTAAGCGTACGTGTGTATATGTGCATATATATATATATATATATCCTCAATTTATGCTCAAAAACTATCTGTTCAAGTTGATAATCATCTCAATATCATCTATACACAATTCATATTTAAGAGTAGAAGAATAAGGTTTTACAAATCTTTAATGGCATTCTAAGCTATATTACAACATCATCTCAAAGTCTTAAATTACAACAATTCTTAAACAAATAAACTTGGTATGTAACTATAACATTGTGCTTTCCCAAAATCAACTCAAAATACAAATTGAGCAAATTTGGAGAATTTCCTTTAGGCTCTTGATCACTTGATCTCTTAGCTATCAGCTGAAGATGGGATAAAAAGGGGGTGAGCTTGAAAGCTCGTGGGTAGCAGTTTATAACAAAAAGATAAGCAAAACTTTTGTAATCATTTTTCTTGTCATAGAAAATTTTCATTGAATTTATAGAACACATGTTTCTTAGGCTTTCAGCCAAAATCCACAAGTCACAAAACATGAATGCATCAAACTTGCTAGCATAACATGAGCACATAAGCACATTAGAATGGTTTGGGTGGATCTAAAAACAGAACGTACTACACAATTCCCATAAGGGTCTTGTGTAATCGTGAACTTAGGGGAGTCCATGAAGGAGCTCCATGCCACTAGCTAGTAGACGGGAGAAGCCTTTAATTTGGTCAACGTGTACGTGACTGAACTTAGGGGACCACCACAAACCCACATAACACATATTTCATAACTTGTAAACTTGTTGCCCAAAACGGTACTTTTTAAAAACTTGCTTTTCACATACTTGAAATATTTCGAAAACATGATTTCATAAACATGTTATCCTTTCAGAAATCACTTACAAAGTCTTTTTTTATATAAATCATCACATAATTCATGTAGTAAATATATAGCAGATTTCACAAAATCATTTTAGAATAATGAATGCAGCACTTATGATGCAATCGAAATTAGTAACTTCTTTGATTTAAAGAAAAGCAGTAGTGGCTTATTTACTATATTATAAACATGTACCCACCTTGATTTCCTTGCTTAGAGACTTGCTCAAAAATGTCTCTTCCCTTGTTCCTTTTGCCTTTTTTGATCCCTTGATTCTTCACCAAATGAAGAGATCTTTGGCTCAAATGGAAGCTCTTCTCTTCTTTTATCTTTTTCTCTTCTTGAACCACTTCAAAATCTCTCTCAAAAGCTAAGAAAATTGATACCCTAACTTGTTTTCTCTTTTTTCTCTCTTTCTTTTTTTTCGTGCTTCTCTCTTTTCTCTCTTTTCTCATCTACGTATCTAGCTTCTTCTAGAATCCCCAATTCACGTTTTCTCCTTCTCTTAAAAGCAAGCCAATACTTCTTATTTCAATTTTGCCATTAATGTTTGAGAAATTTCCAATTTGCTCTTCCTCATAAGGTTAGGTTCTTTTAACCTTAAGTGTCTTCCCAAAAACACCCTTGAACATTCTTATAACCTTAACACTTTAATTCAATCAACCCATACCCTCAACAATTCTTCTGCAGTCTTCCACCTTCTGAACGTCGGCAAGAATCATCATAACATAAGGAGAACCAAACTCTCGTGCTCTATGAACAACCTGTATCAATCGTCGCCCTCTTCGAGCAACAAGAGCTAAGCAGGCTCCATTCTTAGCGTACTCATATGCCAAATGATGTAAAAAAAATTTCACAACCCTTTGGACCTTCTTTTCCTAACTAATGTTTTGGTGGGAAAAATTACAAATTAAATCCTATAGGTAAAATAAGCAAGGAAATAACACGTGGAAAATTTAACGTGATTCACTCTCTAATTTGGGCTACGTTTATGAATCAAACTTTAAATAAATCTTCCACTAATAAAAATAGCAGGTACAGAGAGTGAAAATGACATAATAAAATAGTGGCGCTCTTACACAAAGTGTTTCCTAAATTTACTATCTCTAGGATAATATCCTCACTATTTTGTTACTCACCATTTTAGAAAACCGTTTCCCAAAAATACTTAAAAAATCACTCTCTCACATAAAATGACTATAAAGTTCACTCTTAAACTCACCACATATCTCATGCACGTTTGATATGCATATGTATGTTAAGAGTGGAGGAAGGGAGGGTCTTTTATAGACCCTCCACCATATGACAGTTTGTATAACAAGCTGCTGTATAGTGATAATAGCTTACATGCAAGTTGTTGTTAACTTGCTTTTTTCTTCTCTTTCTTTTTTTATAAATAGATCTTGAATGACGGTACCATATATGTCAGTATTGCCTTACAATTCTCCCTCTACCGACTATATGATATTTACTATCATTCTTGTAAATGATCATCAAAACTCAAACTTTTCCCTAGGTAGAACTTTTGTCATTGTAACTGATCCGTTCTCCTCCATATGAATCTTCTCAAGCTGTAATAGCTTTTTCTCTAACACCTATCTGATCTAATGATATCTCACATCAATATGCTTTGACTTAAATGGAGCGAGGAATTTTCCCCAAGGTAAATAGCATTATGATTGTTACAAAACAGTTAATATCTATCCTGCTGAAAACCAAGTTCTTCTAAGAACTTTTTCATCCATAGGAGCTCCTTGCATGCTTCAATTGCAGCAATAAATTTCACTTTAGTGGTGGATAGAGCAACACATTTCTGTAATTTTGATTGTCATGGAATGACTCCCCCTACAAAGATAATTAGATAACCTTTAATATACTTTATCAAGTCAACATTGTTGGCCATGTTTGCATCTGTGTAACCAACTAACTCAGATTTGGTAGTTCCAAAACATAAGCATATTTTGGAAGTACAATATAGATATCTGAGAATCCATTTCACAGCATCTCAATGTTCCTTACCATGATTTGAAAGGAACCTACTAACTACTTCGACTGCGTGAGCAATATCTGGATGTGTACATACTATGTTGTACATCAAACTTCCAACTGCAAAAGCATAGGGGACTTTCATCATCTCTTTCTTCTCTTCATCCATCGAAGGGCATTGCTTAATGCTCAACCTAAAATGATTAGCAAGAGGATAAGCAATCACTTTAGCTTTATCCATATTAAACCTTTGAAGTACTTTCTTAACGTACTTCTCTTATGATAACCATACTTTGTTGGCACCCCTATCTCTAATAATCATCATGTCAAGAATCTGTTTTGCTGGCCTCAAGTCATTTATAGCAAAAGACTTGCTTAACTGCTTCTTCAAACTGTTAATCCTGTTGATATTTTAGCAAAAAATCAACATATCATCAACATAAAGTAATAGGATAATGAAATCATCACCATAGAATTTCTGTACAAAAACACAGTGATCTAAAGTAATCTTCTTATAGTCTTACTCCCTCATAATTGTTTCAAACTTCTTATACCACCATCTCGGTGCCTGTTTTAATTCATGAATGCTTTTCATCAATCTACACACAGAGTCTACTTTCCTTTTTTCCTTGAAACCCTCTGGATGCTCCATATATATCTCTTCTTCCAAATCTCTATGAAGAAAAGTTGTCTTGACATCCAATTGCTCGATTTCTAAGTCTAGACTTGCTGCTAAACCAAATACTATATAGATGGATATCATTTTCACGAATGGTGAAAATATCTTGACAAAATCAATACCTTTTCTTTGGTTGAATCCTTTAACAACCAATTTAGCTTTGAATCTTGGATGAGAATTGTGTTCATTATGCTTAATCTTAAACACCCACTTATTTTTCAAAGTTTTCTTGCATTTTGGCAACTTCACTAGCTCAAAAGTTTTATTTTCATGCATGAACTTCATCTCATCTTACATGGCTTCAAACCATTTCATCTTATGTTCATTTATCATAGCCTCTTAAAAATTCTCAAGTTCTCCCCCATCAGTAAGTAACACATATTGATCACTAGATTATTTAGTAATGGCTTGTCTTACTCGTGTAGATCTCCTTATTGGAACCTGAGCAGTTTCTGGTGATGGTGGTTGATTCTGGACATCATCTTCATTAAAATCTTCGTTTAACTGATATTGAATAGGAGCATCATCATCAGCTATGTTCGGCTAGTGATTTTCAATTTCATCTCCAAATTGTCTTGGCATTGTTTTTGGAGGCATTAACTTTAAGTCCACCAGGTCACCATTAGTTCTTGGAACATCCATTTTCACTTTGTCAAGATCTTCAATGGTTTGATCTTTGAAAAATATGGCATCGCGGCTCCGAAACAAGATCTTCTAAATTGGATCATAAAACTGATAATCGAATTGATCTTCTCCATAGCTAATAAATATACACTGGCAAGTCTTGACGTCAAGCTTGGATCTCTCATCTTTAGGGATATGAACATAAGCTTTGTAACCAAATACCTTTAAATGGTCATAAGAAACATCCTTTCCTGACCATACTTTATCCGAAACATTATTCTGTAAAGGCATGCATAGTGAACAATTTAATACATGAACTGTTGTGAATAGAGCCTCATTCCAAAATGTCTTAGGCAACTTTACATATGAGAGTAGGCATTTAACTCTCTCCATCAAAGTCTTGTTCATCCTCTTAACTAAACCATTCAACTGTGGTGTCTTAAGAGGAGTAGTTTGATGTCGAATACCATGCTCTTTGTAATAGACATCAAATGGTCCAATGTACTCTCCACTATTGTCTGTTCAAATGCATTTCAACTTCTTCCAATTTTAACGCATTTCAACTTCTTCCAATTTGTCTTTCAATTGAGAAATGAAATTGCTTGAAAATATCTAGCAGTTTATCTTTAATCTTCAAGATGTATACCCACGTCTTCCTATAATGGTCATCAATGAAAGTCACAAAGTATTGAGCACTACTTAGTGAATTTGGCATTGGCTCACATAGATCTGAGTGTACCAATTCTAACACATTCTTCATTCTGAAAAGAAGGGAACTTTTGAAAGCAACTTTATTTTGCTTTCCTGCAAAACAATCAACACACTTATTTAAATGTACCTGGTCAACTCCAAATAATACATTCTTTTTCACCAACTAAGTCATCCCCTTCTTACTTATATGAACGAGTCTCTTATGCCACAATTCAATTGCATCATTTTTCTCCATTGGATTCACAACATCATTGGAGACCTTTGCCTGCATCATATACAAATTTGAGCACTTTTTACCTTTGGCAATTGCTAATGAGCTTTTAGTAAGTTTACATTTGCAATCTTTGAAAATACTGCAAAAACCTTCATCATCAAGTATGCCAACTAAGATTAGATTTAGACAAAGATAAGGAACATGTCTGACATCTTTTAGAGGCGTTCTTATGTCATTGTCTGTTTCCAAGTAAATATCACCTTTTCCAGTGATTTTGGTTAAACCGCTATTTCCCATTTTAATGACACCAAAATCTCCTTGTGTATATGATGAGAAGAGTTCTTTATGTGATGTGATGTGAATAGTAACACCACTGTCACCTAGCCAATTAAACTTACAGGATATACTATTCACATCATTATCATATGAGACGATGTAAAAGTCATCAATGGTGGTGGCTGTCGATGTATGTTCATCATCACTGCTATCATCTTTTTTGACTTCTTTTCCTTTGTGCTTTTCTTCTTTAAACTTCTAACATAACCTTTTGATGTGACCCTTCTTTTTGCAGTGATAGCACTCAATGTTTGAATATTTATTTAATCTTCCTCTGCTCTTATCTCTAAAATTTAGACCTTTAGATTTGCTCCTCCCCCTAGAACCTGTGACTAGAACTTCTGATTGTGTTGAAAAGGCAGAACTTTGTGATCTCCATCTCATCTTTTCATTCAGAATTCCACTTTTTACATATGTCATGTTAACAACACCATCAACTGCAGAATTGGTGATTAAAACCTTCAAAGTCTCTTAAGACTCTGACAAGGAGCTAAGCATGAAAACGGTAAGCAGTTCATCATCGAACTTTATGCCCATTTTTAATAATTGATCCATGATCCCCTGAAATTCATTCAAGGGATTTGCCACAGAGGTATCTTCTTGATATTTTATCTATACTAATTTTTTTAGGTAAAATAATTTATTATTACCAGTTTTTGAGGTATACAACTCCTCAAGCTTCTTCCATAACGTTTGTGCGTGAGTCTCCCTGCAGATATGATTATACACATTATCTTCAACAAATTGTCGAATAAAACTACATACTTGCCCATGCCAAAATGCCCACTCTTCATTTGATTTATTTTTAAGTTTTGTTGTGGTAAACACCAATAAATGCATTTTTGTGATGAACAGAAGATCTTTCATCTTGTTCATCCATATATGGTAGTTGGAGCCATTTAGGATAATCATCTTGCTTATTTTTGCCTCCATCTTCGATGATAAATGCTTTGACATATAATCGAACCTACTCTGATACCACTTGTTGGGAAAAATTACAAATTAAATCCTACAGGTAAAATAAGCAAGGAATAACACGCAAAAATTTTAACATAATTCACCCTCTAATTTAGGCTACATCTCTGGCCAAATTCTGGATAAATCTTCCACTAATAAAAATAGTAGGTATAGTGAGTGATAAATGATACAACAAAATAGTGGCGCTCTCACACAAAGTGTTTCCCAAATTTACTATCCCTAGGATAGTATCTTCACTATTTTGTCACTTACTCTTTTAGAAAAATATTCCTAAAAATACTTCAAAAATCACTCTCTCGCACAAAATGGATATCTAAAATTCACTCTCAATATCACCACACATCTCATGCATGTTTGATGTGCATATATATGTTAAGAGAGGAGGAAGGGAGGTCTTCTATAGACCCTCCAATGTATGACAACTTGCATAGCAAGTTGTTGTATAGTGATTAACATAACTGAACCTGCTCTGATACCACTTGTTGGAAAAAAATTACAAATTAAATATCACATGAAAAGTAAGGAAGGAAATAACACACAGAAAATTTAACGTAGTTTACCCTCTAATTTGGGTTACGTCCACAGGCCAAATTTTGAATAAATCTTCCACTAATAAAAAAGTAGGTACAGTGAGTGGAAAATGTTACAGCAAAATAGTGATGCTCTCACACAAAGTGTTTACCAAATTTACTATTCCTAGGATAATATCCTCACTATTTTATCACTCGCCCTTTTAGAAAAATATTTCTTAAAAATACCACAAAAATCACTCCCTCGCACAAAATGACTCTCTAAAATTTACTCTCAAACTCACCACACATCTCATGCACATTTGATGTGCACCTGTATTTAAGAGAAGAGGAAGGGAGGTCTTTTATAGACCCTCCACCGTATGACAGCTTGCATAGCAAGCTGTTGTATAGTGATTAACAGCTTGCAAGCAAGCTTTTGCAAGTTATTGTTAACTTGCTTTTTATTTCTCTTTCTTTTTTATATAGATAAATTTAGGGGATGCTTGATTGATGGATTTGAGAAGGGGTCAATAGGTAAGGAATGAAAAGTGAGTAGTTGGTTGTTGATTATCATTATAGGGCAATAGTTTAATATCCCATATTTGGGGAATCCTCCATACCTTCCATATAATAGAGGAATGAAGCTCATTTCTTAGTTGTGACTCTTTTTTTATAAAATATTTTAAATACTAATTAATTATTAATTAATTACATTATAATTAATTAAAATAATATTATAAATTAATTAATTACATTATAATTAATAAAACCAACCATAGTAATAGGTAATCATTCATTCTTCTTAATCATCTATCATAATTATAATGATAATATTCATTCTCATTCCTATTACCATTCTCCCATATGAACCACTGCTCTCATAGAATGACAATACCTTGTACCGCCTTGCATGATTTCCCTTTTTCTTCTTGATTTAATGCAATTTATATTAAGCAAGTATATAACGTGAAGGTACCGTTACCTCGCCAATGCCTGAGGATGCACCAGTGACCAGAAAGACCTTTTCGGAGATATTTTTGCTAAAAATGGAGTAGAAAATAGAGATGTAGGTCTCGTAGTAATGATAAGGTTGCATGAGGAAGTATAGATAGAAGAAGGTGAAAAGGAGTGCAACTAAATTGAGAAAACTATTAATGTGATCTGATACATCTATGGCTTTTGGTCAAGACAAAACAAAGCAACGATCTTTCTCAGGAACAGAATGTCAAGATCATAGCTTGATCAATTGGGCGTTAATGGCTTTAGGATATTAGAGAAGTAGAAGAAGAACCGGTGGCAGTAGTGCATGGTTTCATCTTGACACGTGTGTCAGACAATCTTTGATGACACATTGTCATATGTCCTAGTTTGTGTCACTTCCCTTCAAACGGTGCAACGCCAAAGATGGATATGAGATAAACTCATCATCATCATCATCATATCCTGAATTTTCGCAGTGAAGTGGGGTTTGGGGGGTCTGATAGTACGCAACCTTACCTCTACATAATAGAGAGGCTGTTTCCAGTAGACCCACATGAAGATGTGACAGGATAATAGTAATGTAGGTTAAAAGAGTAAATACGTAAAAACTGGTAGTATATATATAAATACCTGATGGTGACCATAATCTGATATTACCTTAAACCCCTGCAAAGACCAGCTTTTCTTGTTGCTAGTTGCGCTATGAGTCTTCACATCGCTCATTCATACAAACCAAATAATCGTCTATATAACCACAACCCATAAAGCTTTAAACTTTCACAGGAAAAAAAAACTCATGCATGCTCCATTGTGTACTAGAAAACCGATAAAACATTGTGTACAGGACAATGTTAGCTAACAATTGAATGTTGACCCAAAGCCACATAACATGAAACAGTAAAGGTTTTGACAAATGTTTAACAATGTATAATCTAGATCAAAACAAGAGTTTACGATCACGACATCCACCACTATACAACAATAGGAAACATTATGAGCACACGAGATAGAAAATACCGATAGAGCTCCTGACAGAATAGAGGGTCCTAGACATGCACAATTGTCAACGGAGACAAGGCACACAACACTTTTGTAAATAGCATTCAAAATGAAAGGTTGTGCGCCACGACTACATCTAAATTCCAATGAAGTTTCTCTATTTCTCCAAGCGCATTACTTGAACTTTCTCATGCAATAAATAGTAGTGATATGCAACTGAAGTCCAAATCCTAGAATAGGAACTTCAAATGGACTAAGTTCTCACCACCAGAAGTTCTCACCACCAGAGAGCAAGGTAGGTAGTCAGAGTCATTAAATATGCAAGCACCCTACCAACTTAAAAAGATGTAAACAAAAAAAGAGCCATCACAAAATTAAGAAAAGAAAAATTGAACTATTTTAAGTGGCTAAGAACATCCGACTCACAATAGGAGTCAATAAGATCGAACAACCTCATCAAAGAATCATAGATATAAGAATTGAAATCAAAAACACCGATCTCTTACCAAAATAAAAAAAGCAAAATTACATGGAGAGAGGAGGTGGGACAAGGTTTGAGATTGTGAGACTAACAACCAATCTGACAGATCTGGTAGCTACAAATGACTTGAGAGTGACTGGATCTCAATAACAATAAGTACCTGAAGAAGCATCGCCTAGCTTGCCCAACCCTCAATTTGGAGTGGCTTGTTCTGCTGAAGATTGTTGTCCTTGATATGGGCCCAAATAAGCTTCAAAGCTTGGGTTTGAGAAATCTCATTGGTCCCTATAAGCTCAGCCATTTCTGGCGAAACACGGCGAGGCATGGTTGAGCATAGCATACCCATACCCACATTCACGCCACCATTTTCATTTTTTTCAATAACCACTCAGATTGTCACCAATAATTGCTAAATATACTATTGAATACCACAAGGCTTTTACATTCACCATTAGGTGACTGAGTACATCGGTGATGATAGTATTTTGACCGTGATGCAGATATACGTGCAATGAAAAAATGAAAAACACAAAAAGATGGGGATGGGGATGGGTAAGAGACTATGGTGGATTGGTGGTAGTCCAAAAAAGTATCGAAAGGCCTATAACAGAAAAGGTTTTGTAAAGGAACTAGGTTGATGTCTTCTCGCAGACAAATTTTTATGCCTCACTGAAGATGTAGCTGATGCGAGATGTAGCTCACTGGGTTCACGTTGAAAGGTGTCGGAGTTAGTGACAGCAATGGTGGAACAGAAACAACCCCAAGTGCAAAAGGAGTTTGATACAGGAGAACTTTAAAAAGGTGGCGGTGACAGCAGGGTAAATAATACAAAAGAACTGGACTTTCTATAGTCAGAGAAGGTGGCGAACTGTTAAATAATTTAACGTTGTTAGCTATGAAGAAGGAGTTTGATATAGGGGAACTTTAAAAAGGTGACGGCGACAACTAGGTAAATAATACAAAACAACTTGACTTTCTATAGCTATGAAGGAGTTTGATATAGGGGAAGGTGAACTGCTAAAGCATTTAATTTTGTTAGCTATGAAGAAGGTGGCGACATGAAGAGGTTTCTTACTGTCGTCCGTGAGCATCGACTGACAGACAATCAACCAGCTTGTTAAGATATATGGTATATATCTTTATTTAGTTTTGACATTTTAATTGGACATATAATATGTTGGTAAATTGAATTTATGGATTTTATGGATTGATGAAATTAAAAAGATGAGGTAGTTGTGTGGTGGAATTAAAGTTGTGGTTATTTGGTTGAAGTGGGATTTTTAGTGTGTCAAGGATTTGTGCATATCTCCTAATAATAGTAGAAGTCTATCTCCAAGGTGTATAATTATCCACATCTCCTATCTATTGCAGATCTATCTCTAGCATAAATCTTTTATGCCGAAAAAGGGATAGCATGTGTTAATTGATTATTGAACAAATATTGTAGAAATCTATCTTAGTCGAGAATGGTATAGAATGGGGTTACGTGTGTTAGTTGATTGAATAAAATATTGTGGCCATGTGCATGTCTAATTGCAAGCTACGGTGAAGAGGAGTTATAGTGGTGTAGTAGGTGTTGAAAAAAGTAGCTTATGTTGTTTTTGGAGTTTTGCAATTAAATGTTCTGTGGATGTTAAAGGAAATTTGGGTATCTTGAAATAAAAGTGGCAGTGGGCATTAGTTAGAGGTGAGAACACGGTTGGAAGTTTGTTTGTGTGGATGTTATATTAATTGAAGTGTAGTAACGGTGTAGTGGACGTCAAAGTAAATCTCATGTAGTTGTTTCATAACACCGAGAGTGTGTGTTAATTGTTATTGAAAATCACAACTACATGTGCATGCTTTCATGGGTTGAAAAATACCGTGGGTGTTGGACAAGAAACGGAGCAATGCGCGTTAGATAAGAAACGAAATAGTGGACGTGAGTTTTTGCTTTTTCTAGATCTTCTTAAAGATAACGTTGTTGGAATTTTTTAGAGGTGTGGCCAAAGGTTTTTGTTTAGACAGCAACGATTATTAATTGATTTTCTTATAGGTTACATATACTTTGGTTAGTTAATGTGTTATCGGTATAGCTGTGATTTCGTGTTGGTGTTTATATGAATTAGCCCATTATTATTACAACGACTTTAAGATTTATTTCAATGGAGCTTAACCTTTTAGGAAGTTGTCTTCTTTTTATCTCAAGTGTATTATTTTGTTCTTAGTTGATTGATCACTTGAGTTGTTTATTTCTTATCTTTATTATCAAATACTGTTAAGGTTAGTACGAGACGGTCGTACTATTGGATGTGAAATTCTTTCACGGGAAGTGAGTTTGAGAGATAGTGTCACGGGTTGACTGGTGTCGGCTCAATAAATCTTTGGGTAATCTATTGTACTTCAGTGAAAGTTATTAAGATGGGTGAGGGCCCTGCAGACATAGGCAAGGTGTGTCGAACTACGCAACCAAATTTTTGGTGTCTTTATTTTGTTGGTGCCAAATAAGTTTGCGGAAAGTTTGTGAAATAATTAACCCCCTTTGGTTTTTCAATTGGTATCAGAGCAAGGTCACTGATTCAGAACTCGGTAGCAAGTTAGTGCAGATCCTAGTTTCACGAACATGGCTATAAGAGAGGCACTACAAGTGGAGACTGGAAAAAGTGTGAATGATGTGAAAGATGAATAAGATAAAAACTAAGACATGATACTACTCACATGAAATTTTGGTAAATGGTTGAAAAGAATGAAGAAGAACATATCCAACTTTGGACAATATGGCGGAAGTTTATCGAGTAACAATTTAAGATAACAACTCAAGACACAAAAGTGTGAACAAAAGGCAAGGAGAATGCAACGTCATAAATGTCAAGGTTTCGGACACATTCAATCCGAATGTGCCAATACTGTGAAGAATAAAAAATGAAAGTCCTTCACAAGCACCTGGAATGAAAATGATTCCAAGAGTGAATATGGTAGCAAAGAAGAAATAGAAAATGATGTTGCATTAGTTATCTTACATAGCAAAAGTCCAATTACTTGCTTAACAGTAAATGAGAAGTAACTGAAGGTCGAAAAGATGGAAAATTGGAAAATTTTGAAAACAATCCAGCTTAAGATCCAATATCAGATTATGACAGTGACAGTACTGGCCTAGATGATAAAAAAGGGAATATTTACGAAGATTGCAAAGCTATGTATGAAAAATGGGTGAAAACGCATAGAAAGAATGAAAGATTGAAAGAAGAGAATCTTTCTATAAAGAACACCATACAAGAGTTAGAAAAGAATTTGATGTTGACATCAAATGATCTTGGTGAAGCTAGAATGAAATTAGTAAGTACTGAAAAGGGATTGAGAATGTTAAATGGAGGTATCGAAAAGCTAGAAAAGTTGTTGGAAATTGGTAACGTTAAAGGAGATCTTTAAGACATTGGCTATAAGGGTGAGTGCTCTAAAGTGAATGGGAAGAAAGATAATATATCCAAATCTGTCCGAGAAGAAGAAACATTGAGAAAGAATCAAAGATTTATACCCACATGTCATTTTTGTGAAGTCATTAGACATATAAGGTCAAGATGTTATCGATTACTACAAATGATGTTTCAAAGGGGTTGAAACCGAAAATCTAGTCACTCTCTATTAAATTTTCAGCAGCATCCCATGATATTGAAGCAAGCTTGGATTAGAAAGGGTCAAATACAAGCACAAAAATGTAGTGAAAGAAAAACAAGAAAATACCCAGATTTGCAGTTAGTAACTACTGAGGAAATAACTGCTCGAACTGAAGAACTTTCAGTTACTTTGAATGATGAACCAACCAAAACAATGGTAGATGATTTGAACAAAGTTTCTTCATCTCGAATCCAAAGAAATCATCCAGCAGAAAATGTTATTGGAGATGTGAGCAAAAGAAAAACAAAACAAGAGAAAGAAAAATGGTTGATTATCGAGAACTTACAGGCTACTTGTGTTACACATCTTCATTGGAGCCAAAGAAAAAGACCAAGTTTGAGATTCTTCGAGGGGCACAGGGACAATGTGCTTTACATTTTTGAAGTTTTTTTTGTATTGTTAAAAACAAAAAACAAACAAACAAAAAGATTTTTTCCTTTAGTTTTATATAGCTATTGTCGTCTCATCTTTTTAGTAGTTTGTATTGTGACTTCTATTTGACTCCACCGAAGACTCCTCATCTCTCTCATCGGTATGGATCTCTTTCGGGTATCTCTCTCTCTTTTGGGCATATATCTTAGTGTTTTGAATGGTGGTCTTCTTGGTGTGCTTATAATTCTTCCGCTGATATGATTATGTGTTTTGAAACTATTTTGTCCTAAGGGGAGACATCAAATTGTTTATGGTGAATGTTTCATTCAGGGGGAGATTTCAAGGTATATGCATGACTATTTGTCTTACTTTTTGGCATCTTTTTGTCCCAAGGGGGAGAAATTTGGATGATTGGATAATTGTGATGTTGATGCTTGATTTAAGGGGCAGTATTTGTCATATGAATTGTAAATTTGATACTTATATCTCCAATTATATTATTTAGGAGGAGTTTAGAGGAGTTTCATATTTGTGACAAATAATGCCAAAAGGGGGGAGATTGTTAAGATATATGGTATATATCTTTTATTTAGTTTTGGTATTTTAATTGGACATATAATATGTTCGTAAATTGAATTTGTGGATTTTGTGAATTGATGAAATTAAAAAGATGAAGCAGTTATGTGGTGGAATTAAAGTTGTGGTTATTTGATTGAAGTGGGATTTTTAGTGTGTCAAGGATTTCTGCATATCTCCTAATAACGGTAGAAGTCTATCTCCAAGGTGCATAATTATCCACATCTCCTATCTACTGCAGATCGATCTCTAGAGTGAATCTTTTAGGTCGAAAAAGGGATAGCATGTGTTAATTGATTATTGAACAAATACTGTAGAAATCTATCTTAGTCGAGAATGGTATAGAGTGAGGTTGCGTGTGTTAGTTGATTGAATAAAATATTGTGGCCATGTGCATTTCTAATTGCAAGCTACAGTGAAGAGGAGTTATAGTGGTGTAGTGGGCGTTGAAAAAAGTAGCTTATGTTGTTTTTGGAGTTTTGTAATTAAATGTTCTGTGGGTGTTAAAGGAAATTTGAGTGTCTTGAAATAAAAGTGGCAGTGGGCATTAATTAGAGGTGAGGACGTGGCTGGAAGTTTGTTTGTGTGGATGTTGCATTAATTGAAGTGTAGTAACGGTGTAGTAGACGTTAAAGTAAATCTCATGTAGCTGTTTCATAACACCGAGAGCGTGTGTTAATTGTTATTAAAAAACACAGCTACATGTGCATGCTTTCGTGGGTTGAAAAATACCGTGGGTGTTGGACAAGAAACGGAGCAATGAGCGTTAGATAAGAAACGAAGCAGTGGACGTGAGTTTTTTATTTTTCCAGATCTTCTTAAAGATAACATGGCTGAAGTTTTTTAGAGGTATGGCCAAAGGTTTTTGTTTGGACAGCAATGATTATTAATTGATTTTCCTATGAGTTGCATATACTATGGTTAGTGAATGTGTTATCGGTGCAGCTATGATTTCGTGTTTGTATTTATATGAATTAGCCCATTATTATTGAAACGACTTTAATATTTATTTCAATGGAGCTTAACCTTTCGAGAAATTGTTTTCTTTTTATCTCAAGTGTATTATTTTGTTCTTAATTGATTGATCACTTGAGTTGTTTATTTTTTATCTTTATTATCAAATATTGTTGAGAAAATTCTCTGTTGAGGTTAGTACGAGGCAGTCGTACTATTAGGTGTGAAATTCTTTCACCGAAAATAAGGTTGAGAGATAGTGTCAAGGTTTGAGTGGTGTCGGCTCAATAAAGCCTTAGGTAAATCTATTGTACTTCAGTGAAAGTTATTAAACTGGGTGAGGGCCCCACAGACGTAGGCAAAGTGTGTCTTAATGCGTTATCAAATTTCTGGTGTTTTTATTATTTTAGTTTTGCTTATTTTTATTTTGTTGGTACTAAATAAGTTTGCGGAAAGTTTGTGAAATAATTAACCCCTTTCGATTTTTCACAGCTAAATCCCAACATTTGTTAACTTGACAGAAGATGAATACTAACACAGGCAGCAAAAAATTTGGCGGATCGATAAAGATGTGATTTATTATGAAGAAGGTGGCGAAATGGAGAGCTTTCTTATCGTCCTCCGTGAGCCTCGGCTGATTGAAAGTGAAGCAGCGTTCTGATTCTCGAACCCCAAAAAAGTTTACAAGATCCGAATTCAAATTTAAATCCGAACCCTGAAAAGATTTGACAAGTTATTCCAAGCCCGTTCCGACTTTGTGAAAAAGATCAAATCTCTTTATTATATTTTACTTGCGTTTTTTTTTTACTTAATTCGGATCAAAATTTGAATTGTACATGTATAAATTCACGTCAGAAAAAGACATAAAAATGAAATGTAGCTCTCTCAAAACTCTTTATCAATAAAGACTGGTGAAATATGTGATTCATGGCTTTGCATGAGCTATATGTTCAGGGGGAGTTCTTCAAAGAGTCCTTCAAAACTCGAGTTCGAAAAGATCAAAGAATTGCAATAGAAATAATTGATCAATTGCGATTTTATATTTTATATTTTTAATGTTTTCTAGTTCTTAAATTATCATGACTCAATCAAAATTTATAAAATTTTAATTTTTTTCTGCCCATTAACAAAAAATTAATTCAAGCTTGAATTAGGTTTCAGGTATATAGTGTTAAGAAACTAACAGTGATTCGATCATAACCTAATTCAAGCATGAATTTATTTTTTCTTGGTGAGCCAATTTGGATTTTGATTTTATATGTTGAGATGTTCATTGGTAGAATTTTGGCTTTACAAGTGGTTATTTTTTCTTTAACCTTTTATCTTGTTTAATCTAAGACAATTCACGAGAGGCTTGGATCCTGGAACACTGTAAAAACAAGTTTATGGTTCCGAATACAGTTTTGAATTGTCTAAAATCCTTCAGAGATGGAAGAACCTTAATGATTAATCAAATGGTGTCATCTAATTGTCCTACGTTGTCTGATTGAATCTCCATTTGCCTCCCTGTTGTTGAATATTGGCTCAAATGAAAAGTCAGAAATCTCAGCTACTTTCGGTGATCAAAAATGGTGGCTTGGAGGCTTTCACACCCAATGGAGGCTTTCACACTCAATGGAGGCTTTCACACCCAATGGAGGCTTGGAAGCTTTCACACCCATGAAGATCTCTAT
>JANSVA010308627.1:13355-24756 GCA_025504915.1 Erythroxylum reticulatum | reverse complement strand
CTTTAACCCTATGATTCAACTTCATCTCTTTTATCTATACTTTAGAAAACCATGTACTGCACAATTTAGAATAAGCCATGGTCTCAAAAGTAGTTCATAACATACAACAAGACTTTAATCTAAAACAAGAACACAAACAAAATTGATAGCCATCAACATATTATTCCACAACTTCATGCCCACCCTTGATTCAAAGGGGTAACAAATGTCGTGCAACTTAAAAGAAGCGAGCCCAATTGGTGTTCATTACAAAGCTAACTTTCTGCTGTAAAGGTAATAGAAAGTAAAAGCTCAGAATAATCATCACCAGCAAGGAAGTACATTACTATGCATGAAACAAGAAGGGTCAAAGACCATACATACCATACTTAAGTCATGGAAAGTAGTATTGAGCAAGCAAAAACTCAGCTTTAGTGAATCTCAAAACCTACAATAGCACAGAACAAAGAATTAGAATAGGCCTCCACATATAAAGAAGATGGAGATATATGAAATGACAGACTTATAACGTCAAAAGCAAAATCTACACATAAGGAGATTTTTAGGGTTTTTTTTTCTTTTTTTTGTTGTACAGGAGAAACTAAAAGATTAATTAGGGTTTTTACTGTGCTACGCAAATTACTAATTGAGAATTAACTTTAAATTTAGAAAACAAACCAAATGAAACCTATAAGGTTGATAGAATGAAATATCAAATGTACAAATAGCTTAAATATGAGAGATTCTAAAAATTAGTGCAAACATACCCTTTAATTATGGTGTGAGGGACGGTAGTCAGAGAAGTAACTCCGATCAATTATAGCTGCAAGACACGGTAGAGATAGAAAGTAACTCTAATCAGTTATAGCTCTAAGACGTGGTAGAGATGGAAAAACACAGTCAAGACAAACAGATATGTGAGGGTGAGACGGTGGGAGAAAATGAGAGGAAGGAAAGAAGACTGGAGAAAGAGGAACGAGGTGGTGAGCGTAAGAGACTAAAATTAACGAGGGCAAAATGGACATAAAGAAAAATATATCAGCTTATCCAGGTAAAATGCTCCTGTAGAGGAACTTGTTTAAAAATAGCTAGTTAGGTTAAATCAGCCAACACAACCAGTTAATAACCAAACAACTTCCTTAGCTTTTTTATTTGGTCAACCGGCTGATTTGAGTCAATCAGTTGATTTTTGGCTGATCAACTAACAACCAAACAAGGCCTAGGACTGGTAAACCCAATCGCCTTCCTTGCAAGTTTTACGTGTCTTTTTATGTAAAAGCTATCATCTTTACCATTACCGTCTTCAACACTGACTCCATAATTAACCATGACCAGTCTCCTGCATTTCTTGAAATTAGTTGACACGTGGGTCTTCTTCTCCCTCGAACTCAAAATCCAAAACACAAGTCAGCTTTAAGCACTGTTTTGGATGAGTAATCCAGTGGTGGAAAAAGGTTGGAAAAGGGAAATGCGAAAACTTGAGTGAGTTAGGATTGAAAGTTGACAATGTGAAGGGGTCTAAAATTTGCACCTTCGGAGATCCCACAATAACAGCAAAGAAAAGTGAGAGGAGACTCGAGACTTGAACATATGCTAGTGTCTTTCTTCCTGAAGCTATTAGGACATGTAAATTAAGGGAAAAATTTTTCCAGAAGCAAAATGTGATTTGGAGTCGAAGATCATGAGGCCGTTATATAAATAAATGAATATAAAATTCTAATTTCAATCTCTAGGGAATTAAATAGAGATCAGAGTTTAGTTGAAAAGATGTGGTTTTATTATCATAACAAAAAAGTCAGTTTTACTAACTAAACAAGCTTTTTCTTAATGATACTAATGTATTTGATTGATGAAAATCGTTAATACGTCAATAAAGATAACAATAAAATTAATGGATTAGAATTTCAAAAATAAAATTTATATATATTTTATTATTTTTTAAAATTTGATTATAATTAAAAATTAAGTCCAGAGCTTTTTTCATAATTAACTCTTAAAATTTTCTGAAAATGTTAAGGTTTTATTCATTTTGTTAGTAATAAAACTAGGACGTTGACTGTTAAACGTAGCAATTTTTTTAATGAGAATTGAGCTTAAGTGTATGCCTTGACACTTGCAACAAGGTAAGTCGTGTACCTTTAGACCATCTCAAGACAGCAGCGTTGTTTGAAATGGGAATTGTAATGTTTCTTGAATACCTTGTATAAGATGATTACTATAATGAATTTATAGTGTGAATTAGAGCAAAATTCAAACACAAAAAAATTGCCTGATGAGTATATCTTGATGAGAGAAAACAAGAACCACCATAACCTTAAGGCCTAAACCATGTGATAAAGATGTTGGGGTGAAAGTTTTGATTACAATAGCCAATTTGAAGAACTAGTTGCAAATCGAGATCAAATGATCGACTTTAATTTCATAAAAAGACAAGGGATTTCCATGATTTTGTCCCAATAGTTACTGATGTAGGGAACTCCTGACAGAACGATGTCTTTGTAGGCAACAGTATTACATTAGACAGAGTAAAGCTAATTGGTGATACTTTGATGTTAAGTTACACATAATGCTTAGCCTCTGGAAGTTTCAGACAAGCGATTTCTATTTGTATGATTGATCTACTTTAACGCTCAATGGATCTCGATTTGCTTCAACCCTCAGCTGATGTCAATTTGTTTTAACGGTCAACTAATCATTGCCTGGTGTTTGTTTGTATTGATACAAGCTACCACAAACCAAAAAGTACCCAAGATTGACAATTCCTAAAGCGACAATTGTGTAATAAAAGTAGTGCAGTTTCCCTTTGTTGAGGTCTCGTGACAACCAATCCCCACCTGAAGACCCTGATGTGACATTGTGCACAGCTGAAATAATAAAACAAGTTAGGAAGTTTGATACTACCATGGGAATACCGGGGAAGGCATTGGCAATGCTTCTTATATTTCCAGGGAACTGTTTGTAGTAAAATTCGGTGTGGCCGATCAAGAAAAACGCATCTGCTATCTTGGTTATGACCAATTGAGGGATTAACCATAAGGTAGACATGGATGATACAGCTCCCTTTTTCGGTTCAAAACCTATTGATTGCTTTGTAAGAGCTAGATGCCTTCAATGATCTTCAAACCAAGCTGAAACTAAGGTGGAAAAGACTGATAGAATGATCCCAATTCCCATTCTTTGGAGTATTGTTATTCCACCTTCCTTGCCATTGAATCTAAACAGAAACATAACTACAACTCGGTCATAGACAGGAATCCATAAGGTAAGGCCGACCATAGCGAAGACTATAAGTGATGCAACAGGCACATGAAAGCCACTGGTTCCTATTCTTCTATCTGACTGAAGTTCTTGTAGAGGGACATAAAATGATTGCAGAAATATTGTAACATAGTATACAATGGCTGATATCAATATCGGGACGACTCTCAAAACGTATTTTACTTCTTCTACTTGCTGCATGCTGCAAGGACTCCAGGGGTTAGCAGCTGAACCATCTTTATTGATTATGTCTTCATTTGTTATAATTGCACATCTTTCAAGGAACCTGTTGCAAGAATGATTGTGGATGTGGACTATATAACCATAACTAAAGCATACTTGAGAGTAAATATGAAAACGGACTTCTCTTACTAAAATGGATCCTTGTGGGAAACCTTGGAATTCATAGCATTCACTCGCTCATAGTCGAAAAGGCAATGATCTAATTGGTCAAGCAGACTCAATCTTCTTTTTTTGATAGAAGCAACAAATACTTGTGCTATATTTGCTAAAGGGCTTCCCTCAGGTTTTATTATTACATAAAGCTTCATTCCCGCAAAGAAAACAAAGCAGGACAAGAACATTAAGTCAGTAGGGATGGCCGGAGAAATGAACTAGCCTATCTCAGATTGCACGTAGGTAATTAAAGTAAAAGATATCATCACAGCGAAAGTGAAGGTAAAGAAGTACCAATTGAAGAAGCTTTTGATAGCTCGCTTACCTGATTCAGTGTTAGGATTGAACTGGTCTAGTCCAAATGGTAAGGCACAGGGTCTGACACCTCCTGCTCTGATAACTATAAATCCAAAACCACTTAATAGAAAGAACAACTGGCAAATTGTTGGTCCTGTGCATTTGCTGATTTCACTCTCTCCACATATTGGAAGGTCAAAATTGGGGACAAGAGCGGTCATTGTTATCATTGCCATTCCCATGAAAAAAGATATGAAGAAAATTTTGAAGAATTTGATACTATTGTTCTCTGGATTATGGCCAAGTCTCTTGCTGTAAATTTCAGCCATATATAAAATAAATATCTTAATAGATTGGTAATGTTCTTACTCTTACCTAACGACTCTTACTCTATGATCATATAAATAGATAAAAATGACGGATAAAGAAAATATGAACTAATTAGTAGACATTTGATATGATAAGGAATTGATTGATAGAAAGTACCAAAAAAGAGCAGATCAAAGCAAAACCCAGCACGTTGTATCGTACAAAATAGGTATCAGATAGGAAAGCACCGACTAGAGGTGCTATGTTTGTGATGCCATTGAAGACATTAATAATCAGTATGGCTGTCACACTCTTCAAGTTGAAGATGCTTGTGAGATAGATGACCATGTTTACGAGAGTTCCTGTAGTCCCAAGTTTCTCAAAGGTCTCATTTCCTGTCACAAAATGTATTAGATATTAGCTTAAAAGAACAAAGAGGTGACCATGTGTAAATAAATATAGACCGTACCAAGGATGAATGGGTACCAAGGATGAATGGAAAGGATTTGATTCCTCGGTATTTGATGGTTGTCTTATCAGCTAAAGGTGCCTCTACCTCCTTGCTTTCCATGGATGTTCAAAGGGAATGTTTGTCCAATTAATATAAACAATATTTGGTTGGGGACGATGATTGAACAGAAGGAACACAGACAAGTTTTATAAGTGAGATGTTTAGCTTTTTTTTTTGCTTGTATATAGAATAACGTGGGGCACTAAAAAAGACTAGCATTTAAGACACTACTAATTTCTTCCAGATTCTCTTTTTAGCTACTGCTATGGGATGGAGAGTCCTTATCTATACCACCAAACTTTTAACATGGGTTTAAAACATTCTCTCAAACTTTTAACTATGCACATTTTACATTAAAAGATTAATAATTATACTGCATTTTGTATGTACATTATAACATGTAAGAATTTGTCCTTAATCTTGTACGTAGCATTAGAAAACATACCTTAAATAACTGGATTATTGTATCTATAATTTTATTTTCTTCCCATCCATAATGTATACCAACCTATAAGACATTGGTTTGGCTTTTCTTTAAAACTCCTTTATTTTAATACTCAATTTGTCGGTCAACGTTTTTATTAATTTCATTTTGAGATTTTACCCTTTAATTTAAAATTAAGATTTGGAAATAGATGAAAAAAGGTATTGTTAGATTTCTCCACTAACTTTTAGAGTCATTCTTAAGTTTTAATTTTTTAAATATAATTTTAAATAAGTTCCCCTCGAAGTTTCTTCTAGTAATTTAAGTTTTATATTTAATATATAATTATAGAAATTAAAATTTTTCTTTTAATTTCTAACTATTAACTCTTTTTACTAATTTATCCTAATATTTAAGTGGTTGTTCGGTCATTTGTATACTAGTGCATTTTCTAAAAGTACTATGCACATTTTTTGACAAAATTTATGGAAGATTAATATTTTTGAAGACTTTTATAGATTCCTTAAATTTAAATTAGGTAGATTTTATTAAGAAATTCCGACGAACTATGTTATGTTTATAACTTAGCAGATGCAAAAAAAGAATTTATATTAAAATATATGTTAGGCTCTAACATTTGATAGTATTCAAAAAGTAATCTAACTCACATGTCCAATTTCAAATTGACAAAATTCCAAACTCTCGCCAGAGTTCCTTCAACTTGAGCTATACCACTCGGGCTACCCTATAGTTCGTTATAGGGCGACACAGGAAAATTATGACCTTTTTTTGGTTAACCCTCCTGGTTAACTCTCATCTAAACCACCAAACAGGTTGGCGACATCGACTAACCAAATTCGGATTGGAAGGTTGTATCACAATGTAGCTGTTGCAGTTATCGGAGACTTACACCCCTTTAACGCTTTTCCCTTGGCTAACACGGGACTTACTGCTTACACCTCTCAGGAACCCTACTTTACTCACACATTCTTACTTTTCATTCCCCGTTAATGCCTCTTAGGAACCCTACTTCTGGCAGCAGAATTAGAAGCAACAGTTCTTCCAGATTGTCATAGATTTTCTGATACACAGGATCCTTATACAAGGCAAGTGTAGAACACACTCATCTCTGCAATCTTTGAACTTAGAAGGGAAGATGATTCAAGGTTAATGAGGTTTTATAGAAAAGATTTGTGAAGAAAGAACTCTTCATTTTCCAATAAAACTTAGTGTACAAAGTTTCTAATGAACTTTAGCCTCCTTACAATGAAACCTAAACCCTTCTTATATAGGCAAGCGAGGGACAGAAACATAAACTATCCTAGAGACATAATAATGAAAGTAATGAAAGCTTTAACAAAAGCAAACCTAAACTTATCTCTAAGGAGTCTACTTTACAAAATTAAAGCTAATAAT
The DNA here is from genome assembly GCA_025504915.1 of Erythroxylum reticulatum. Taxonomy (NCBI): domain Eukaryota; kingdom Viridiplantae; phylum Streptophyta; class Magnoliopsida; order Malpighiales; family Erythroxylaceae; genus Erythroxylum; species Erythroxylum reticulatum. The sequence goes on along the minus strand of JANSVA010308627.1, from coordinate 18,166 downwards.
TCACCTAACTTCGGGAAAGTAAACTACTTTTACACAAAGTCCTAAAGTACACAGTAGTAAACAGTACTACTTTACAAAAAGATGAACAGGAAGATGATCAGATGGAATCTTTAATAGTTGTTGAAGGTGACGTGTGGAACTCATCTATCATCATTGTAGTTGTCGCATTCTTACTTTACAGATGTAAAGTAAGGTCCTCATCATCATCTATCAACTCCATTTCTCGGTCAATTTGTTCAATTAGGTCATGGATGTTGGTTTGAGCCCATTCAACAGGCCATGGGCCTATTACAGAGGTACTAGCCGAACTAACTTCTTTTGGCTGTGGGCTTGATTGCACAGAAGGCCTATAAGTTGGACATGGAATAGAGCCTCCACGAATGTTGATATAATGATCATTGAAAGAAGCCCATTCACTTACTTGTGGAATTCTTAGAGGCTGCCGGAAAGCTATTTCTCTGAAATATGGTCCTTGGGATGTGCAAATAGGAGAGATATTAGACTGTGGATGCTGGTTGTATTGGTCAAGAAGAGCATAGAGTTCTTTAGTAGTTTGGATTGCTTCTTCAGGACAATTGGTGCAGGTACGCAAATGTTGAATATGACTAATGGTGCACAGCATATTGGTATTGATCATACAGTAAGGATGATGCAACAGATAGAAGGTATAGACATTTTTTTTCTGGTAATGTTGCATTCCAAAGACGATATCGTGATTGCTCAAAAGACATATGAATACGCTACTTAGCCAATGGTTGGAACCATTCAAGGAAAGTTCATAAAAGGGACCTAAAATTTGTAGGATATGTCAAATGGTGATACAGATGTAGAGGGGAGAGTGCGATTGTACAGGTATACAGAGCAGTTAGAGACCAGAGATGCCAAAGTACATCCTCATCAAGAGAATCATAAAGAAAATAGATGTATTTATAAGGAGTGAGCATGTCAAAATGGCTAGGCTTAGCAATGATGTCATTCTTGAGGAGGATTTCATACATGTAGTAGAAAACACTCTGGTAAAGAATAGGAGAAAGGCTTTCAAAATTATTATAAGTACGAGAAAACCAAGGAGGAAAGTCTTTCTTGTATCGAGCAAATGTGGGAAACTCAATGAGCCAATAGAGAGGAATTGGGAATTTCAGAGAAGAGGAAACAAAGGAGAGTGGCTTGGAAGGTCTTGAGAGATAATCAACTATGATATTTTGGTGACCTTTCAAATGTTTGACGCTGAATTTATAAGAAGAGAACCACTCTTGCCAGCATAAAAGTTGACTACTCGAAATCTTTTTGCCAGCTTGTTCGAGTATTTTAGGGACAGAAGTGTTATCCATTTCAATGACAAAGTGAAAAGGAGTGAGATGAATAGAGAATTTTTTTATACCTCTTTTTAGTGTGAGAATCTCCTTATATGAGATATGATAGTGATATTCAGATTAGCTGAAAGATCCACTAGCATTTCCACAATAATGGCGTTGGTCATTGATTTCTTCAAGGAAGACTACCCCCTAGTGTTCATCATAAGCATCTGTTTGCAGGATACGTTATCCTTTTTTGAGAATCTTTAAAGGTGGAGGATTTCGAAAAATCTGTTTAAGATGCTTGACAGCTGTAGTATGTTCTTTTCCTCATATTGGTGGATTCTTCCATAAGAGCTTAGATAAGCTAGACGTGTAAGCTTCCACATATGGTATGAAATATCTTATATAGTTGACAATCCCAAGGAATTGTTGAATTTGTTTCATAGTGAGATTTTCATCAGGAAATTGCAATAGTTCTTTTGTAATATGTGGGTCTGGATGATAAAATCCATCCTTAAATTGCATTCTAAGAAATTCTATTTCTGTTGTACCAATAGTGCTTTTCGAGGCCAAAAGCATAATACCATACTACTGTGTAAGGTCCAAAAATCTTTGGAAAAGGGCCTGATGTTCCTCATGGGTCTTTGAGAACAGTAAAATATCATCAATATAGATCAAGGCATTGTTGAGGATAGGCTCATAGATTTTTGTAATGGACTTTTGAAACAGTGATAGAGCAACTTTGAGTCCAAAGGGAATCATGGTCCATTGGTACTAAGCATTGGGAATGTAGAATGCAGTCTTATAATGTTCTTCAGGGTGAATACCCAGTTTCCAAAAACCTGCTTTAAGATCAAACTTTGAAAAGATCACAGCTTCCTTAAGAAATAATACTTATGTATTAATTTTAGGCAGAGAAAACTTATCATCTTACAGGAATGCATTCAGAGGCTTGTAGTCTATTACTAGACGTTTCTTTCCATGTTTCTGCTCTGAACGTTTATTGACATAGAACACTTGGCAAGCCCAATTCGACTTTATGGGATCGATCAATCCTTGCTACAATAACACAGAACACTCATCTTATGTGAGCTTCAAGTCATCAAGGTTCATTCCTAGATGAGTGGCTTTCGTAAGATTGATATCCTAAATGGTAGACTTATGAAAAAGTATGAGTTTTTCCATAGAGGATTTGGATGAGAAAATTGTGCATGAGACTCTGGACAATAGCTCAACAATTTATCTCAAAGTAAACTAAGGTCCTGAAGTAGGCTTGGTTGTTTGTGGTTGTGTAGCTACCGTAGCAGGTATTTCTTACGGTGCAAGTTTAGATCTGAAAGGTTTAGTACCTGTGGATTCAGTTTCACTAATTTTTGGTTCTTTAGTATATTAAGGCATAGTCATCAAAACATTGGATAATTTTGAAAGATCAGCAAAGTTAGCTGAGGAATCAGTCAATGGTAAGGTGACTGGTTTGTATAATGACTCTAATGGTTGTTCTTCTGAAGCGATGAATTCTTATTCATTTTGAACAACTAGATGGTGTTGCAAAGACTTCAGATATATTACTTTCCGTATCAGTTTTCTGAGAACTAGAATTATCTGTAAAAGGTTTAGAGGTCAGAGTAGCTACATACTCTGTCTGCTTAGCTTTATCCTTCCCAAGAAAAGATGTGGTGGTGGAGATTCTGGAGGAGTTTGAATCCTTAACGGCTTTCTCCACTGTTCTTCTGGCTCAAAAGTTGTATAAGAAGATGATGCTTCTGGAACCTTTGAAGACTGTTCAGAAACTCGAGGTTTAAACATACGATCAGGTTTTGACTTTGGCTTTGATAGTCAAGGTTTTTCCTGAGTTGTCTGAGGATGTACATACGGTTTAATTAAAAGGTAGTTAAATTTGAATACCTTTGAATAGTTAGCTTCTTCTGGATACTGATGATACATAGGTGAGGGATATGATGGCTAAAGAAGATAAGCGATATATTTGTTGTGATTGAGAAACATGTATATCTGCTTCCATTTGTTATATAGTCCTTTGTATCTCTTGTTTCTTCTGAACTTTAAAGTTGAATTCTGGCCCCATGTATTGGGCTGAGATGTATTGTTTGAGTTCAGTATCAAGATGCTGAATCTGGACTTTATACGAACCATACATCATTTGTATCTGTTCCGCAACAGAATTGACTTTTCAATGAGTAACTATTTTTTGTTGACTAATTCCATCCAGCTTGGAATCAATCCTTCTCATAACTTTGTTCTGTGTTACTGCGTTAGATATTTGCTAGTTTAGCACGTCGTCACTAGGATTAGACATTGGTGTCCCTTATGAAGTAATTCCTGATGCTTTGACATATGGGTTGAAGATAACCTGTTGTGATTCATCAGTACTCCTGGATAGTTGAGGAAAATGATCCTCGTCTTGTAAGACCATCATACAAGGCATAGGAGTAGGAGTTGTAATAGGAATTGCTGGCTTTGATCTGCACAATCCACCAGTAGATCTGCAGGCATCTAGCTTTAGAAATATAGACGACCTGAGCATCTCACTAAAAGACTTTGGTCAAGATCTTTCTATCATGGATAGACCATTATGATCATCTTGATCTGGATCTTCACCAAAAGAAGGATAGTCACGAGATGGCAAGCACCGAAACTTGGGCTTTGATTTCTTCTTCCTTCTCTGTTGATATCGTAGATCATCATCATCTATGTATGGCTCTGGGTTGAGACAGATTTCACAGTCTGGTTCACATATGGATGGGTCGACATCCCATACAAAGTGTCCACGATGATGACTTATATAGATTGGATCTTTATTGGATTTGAAATAATGGATAGGAGGACGATCTTTACCTTCTATATGAGAGAATACGGGCTAGATCTTAAGGCTTGTAGCCCCAGTTGATAGATCTAGTAGATCTTGATCATCAGGATAGAGCCTGATGTAGATGGACCAGGTGTGTCATCACTAGGTCTTGTGTAGAAGGACTTGAATGAGTCATCTCTCAGTGTCTTTAAAATCGGAGAAGTCATTGTATCAAAAGAGTGTCGATGAGGCACATAGAATACCTTCTGGTAGTTGGTAATCCATTCTGTAGACATCAACTTTTCAAGCTCCTATGCAGGCAACTGCTTTGGGATCTGAATGATTGTTGTCTAATTATTAGCAACATTAGCAACTATGTATAGAGCATCCGAAGTAGAGTTGGGAAAATTTATGTCCCACGTATGATTCTGTAGACAATAGATCATCTGGTGGTAAAGATTATCCATGATAGTTGTAGGATCTTGATCTACTCTAGTGATCTAGATCTGAACTTGTAGGCGTTAAGATAAGGTAGGATCATCAAACTTGATGTTGAAATCAGGTGCTATGGTCAAGATTACACGCCCTTTATCAAGAGTAGTCAGCAAGGTACCAATAAGAGCATTTTGGTACATTGTGGTATAATGAGCAAAAACTTAAGCACTCCTTCACAATATAATCCTTTGCAATTGAACCTTCAGGACGAG
>JANSVA010308627.1:0-13345 GCA_025504915.1 Erythroxylum reticulatum | reverse complement strand
ATAAGAGCATTTTGGTACATTGTGTAGGCAGTGTCCAAGAGAGATATCCTGGTTATTGTAGGTATACTGTTTCTTCCATGTAAGGTAAGAACAAGTCATATAGCTCCAACATGAAGATGTGTATGGCTTTGCTCCCTCCATAAGGTTATCAGTTCCTTAGGGATTTCAAGCTTTATGTACTGTTCTGTTGTTGTAGATCTGAGACCACATTGTTCCAATTTGGAACTTTGGATGATTTCCTTCACACCAGGTCTAGTAGTAGATAGTACACTCCTAATACTTCTCGTCCAAGAATGGTTACGAGAATATATGCTATAAGGACTTAACAATGGTAAGGAAGACTCACAAATGCGATTTTCTACAGGCACATAGATAATTTCAACAAGATTTTCTATTTTGTTGGATAAAACATGTTTCACACTTCTAGGTAAACTAGCTAACGACAAACTAGAAGATAAATGAACTAGATCTGAAGAAGTTTCCATCGTTCTTATGAGACTCTCTTCTTACTCCCTTTTTAACTTGAATCAAAATGTTCCCCCTAGGCAAAGATGTGAAGGTTGTTTCCAAGTAAACCACGAGCAGTAGTGGGTTACTAAGTGAAGAGTAGAAAACTCCTAGGGGTACGTAGGTGTATTCGGCTTTATCGACTCTACTTGAACACAAACACAACAAAGAAACCACTCAAGGTATGGGAAGTGTTTTCTCCTAATCTCCTTCCCTTTTATATGTCAACATCCCTTATCGTGCGACCTAATTCCTTTGTTTATTCATTAAAAGAGGTAGAAATTGAAAAGTTAATAAATCTGCTTCAAGATATTTGTATCTACTAAAAGGTTGCTTGACACTTTATCATGTAAAAATTGCAAAGATAAAAATTGTAGTTGAATTTCTTATTCTGAATTTTAAGCTTTATTGAATAGAGCTAAAGAGGAATTCGGTTCTAATTATTAATTGAGACATATGCTAACTAAAGAGGATTCGATTCCAACTATCAATTGAGATATATGCTAACATCTTTATTAACAATGATATATTTTATTAATATAATAATATTTTATCCTAATATATAATTGTAATTTCAATCTTTGACTTCTCTCTCCCACACACAGGCTTAAAAGATCAAAATTGACATGTTCAGCATTGGATTTAACATATACATTACAGAAATTTAGTGCCCTCTCAAAATGAATTCATTCTTATGCAAGAACTAGTTTCAATAGCGTATATAATCATGCAAAATAGGGAAAATGTACAAGTTACCTTAGCATGAGGCTGTCCAATTTTGGGGTGGAAATCTTGAACAACAATTTCCCCCTCCTTGATAATAACATGGCCTGCCATAGGATTAGGACTGGTAATCCCAATCACCTTCCTTGCAAGTTCTAACCATCTTTTGATGCAAAAGCTATCATCTTTACCATCTTCAACACTGACTCCATAATTGACTATGACCAGTCTCCTGCATTTCTCGAAATTAGTTGGCACGTGGGTCTTTTTCCCCATCGAATTCAAAACCTAAAAATCGAGTCAGCTTTAAGCACCATCTTGGATGAGTAATCCCCTGGTGAAAAAAGGTTGGAAAAGGGAAATGCGAAAACTTGAGTGAGTTGGGATTGAAAGTTGACAATGTGAAGGGGTCTAAAATTTGTACCTTCGGAGATCCCAAAATAACAACAAAGAAAAGTGAAAGGAGACCCAAGACTTGAACATATGCTAGTATCTTTCTTCCTGAAACTGTTAGGGCACATAAATTAAGGAAAATTTTGTTCCAGAAGCAAAATGTGATTTGAGTCGAAGATCATGAGACTATTATATAGTTAAACGAATATCAAATTCTAATTTCAATCTTTAGGGAATTAAATAGGGATAAGAGTTTAGTTGAAAAGATGTGGTTTTATTATCATAACAAAAAAAGTTAGTTTTACTAATTAAACAAGCTTTTCTTAATGATACTAATGTATTTGATTGATGAAAATCGTTAATACATCAATAAAGATAACGATAAAATTAATGGATTAGAATTAAAAAATAAAAATTTATATATGTTATTATTATTTTTTAAATTTGATTATAATTAAAAATTAAGTACATAGCTTTTATTAGTAATTAACTCTTAAAATTTTCTGAAAATGTTAAGGTTTTATTCATTTTGTCAGTAATAAAACTAGGACGTTGACTGTTAAATATAGTAAATTTTTTTAATGAGAATTTAGCTTAAGTGTGTGCCTTGACACTTGTAACAAGGTAGGTCGTGTACCTTTAGACTCTCTCAAGACTGCAGCGTTGTTTGAAGTGGGAATTGTAATGTTTCTTGAATTCCTTGTATAAGATGATTACTATAATGAATTTATAGTGTGAATCAGAGCAAAATTCAGACACAAAAAATTGCCTCCTGAGTATATCTTGGCGAGAGAAAACAAGAACCACCACGACCTTAAGGCCTAAATCATATAATAAAGAGGTCGGGTTGTAAGTTTTAATTGCAATAACCAATTTGAAGAACTAGTTGCAAATCGATACCAGATGAAAATGACTTTAATTTCATGAAAAGACAAGGGATTTCCAGAATTTTGTCCCAGTAGTTACTGACATAAGGAACTCCTGACGGAACAATGTCTTTGTAGGCAACAGTATTACATTGGACAGAGCAAAGCTAATTGGTGGTACTTTGATGTTAAGTTACATATAATACTTAGCCTTTGGAAGTTTCAAACAAGCCGTTTCTGTTTGTATGATTGATCTACTTTAATGCTCAGCTGATCTCAATTTGCTTCAACCTTCAACTGATCTCAATTTGCTTCAACGCTCAGCTTATCATTGCCTGGCATTTGTTTGTATTGATAAAGCTAGCACACACCAAAAAGTACCCAATATTGACAATTCCTAAACTAGCAATTGCGTAATAAAAGTAGTGCAATTTCCCTTTGTTGAGGTCCTGTGACAACCAATCCACACTTAAAGACCCTGATGTGACATTATGCATAGCTGAAATAAGAAAACCAGTTAGGAAGTTTGATACTGCCATGGGAATACCGGGGAAGGCATCAACAACGCTTCTCATATTTCAGGGAACTGTTTGTAGTAAAATTTGGTGTGGCTGATCGAGAAAAACACATCTACTATCTTGGTTATGACCAATTGAGGGATTAACCACAAGGCAGGCATGGATAATAAAGCTCCCTTTTTTAATTCAAAACCTATTGATTGCTTTGTAAGAGCCAGATGCCTTCGGTGATCTTCAACCCAAGCTGAAACTAAGGTGGAAAGGATTGATAGAACGATCCCAATTCCCATTCTTTGGAGTATTGTTATTCCACCTTCTTTGCCAGTGAATCTAAATAAAAAAGGAAATATAACTCGGTCATAGATAGGAATCCATAAGGTAAGGCCAACCATGGCGAAGACTATAAGTGATGCAGCAGGCACATGAAAAGCACTAGTTCCTATTTTTCTATCTGATTGAAGTGCTTACAGAGGAACGTAAAATGGTTGTAGAAATATTGTAGCATAGTATACAATGGCTGATATCAATATTGGGATGACTCTCAAAACATGTTTTACATTTTCTACTTGCTGTATCCTGTAAAGGCTCTAGGGGTGGCAGCTGAACCATCTTTATTAATTCTGTTTTCATTTGTTATAATTGTACATCTTTTAAGGAACCTGTTGTAAGAATGATTGTGGCTGTGGACTATATAGCCATAACTAAAGCATACTTGAGAGTAAATATGAAAAGGGACTTCTCTTACCGAAATTGATCCGTGCGGGAAACCTTGGAATTTATAAAATTCGTTCGATCATAGTTGAAAAGGCAATGATCTGATTGGTCAGGCATACTCAATCTTCTTTTTCTGATAGAAGCAACAAATATTTGTGCTATATTTGCTAAAGGGCTTCCCTCAGGTTTTATTATTACATAAAGCTTCGTTCCTACAAAGAAAACAAAGTAGGACAAGTGATACATAATAGATTAGCAACGTGCAAACAAAGGAAAGGAGAAAGACGCGCAAAGAAGACTCCAGACACTTCAAAGAACTTCAGAAAGTCTAAGGATGGTATAAAACTCTAGAACATGGGCCTAATGGATCGTCGATACACTAATACGTAAGCCCTTGTATAATCAGTACAACAAATTGTTACATATTTACTTTTTGGACCTTATCTAGATACTTCCACTCTATGCCTATAAATGTAAACACTAAACCTTCAATAAAGCTGGCTGGAAGAATGTTTCTTCCTTTTATAGTATAATTTTATCATGGTATCAGAGCATATCTTCTTTTCCTCTTCTCATCTGGCAACACTATTTCGCCTAATCTAAACTTTGTGTAGTCATGTCTGGGCCATCTTATGCCAGTGTAGCTGGCAACCAAATACAAATGCAAAGACTCGAAGACTACCCAGCTTTGCCATATTATATTCACCCTAATTAAAATCCTTCTCTTATTCTGGTGTCTTCTCTTCTGACCGGACCTAACTATCATTCATGATCTAGGTCAATGAGAATGACCCTGTTATAAAAGAACAAGCTAAAATTCATAGATGGCAGTATTGTTATGTCAGATAGAGAAGATCGTACTTATGTATATTGGGAAAGATGCAATACTATGGTTTTATCTTGGCTGATGCGCTTTGTAAATGAATCAATTTCTCAGAGTGTCATTTGGCTGGATTCAACAGCTGATGTGTGGAAGGACTTACATGATAGATTCTTACAAGCGGATTCCTTCTGAATTTCAGATCTGTAAGAAAAGATCTATGGTTTCAGACAGGGAGGTATATCTATCTCTGATTATTACCCATTGCCTAAATGCAAATGTCACCCTCAATGCCATTGTGATATGCTGAGCATCATTAAATCCTATCAAGAAAGTGATTGTGTTATACGTTTCTTGAAACGTTTAAATGAATCCTACTCCACTGTTAGGTCATAAATCGTGCTGATTGAATCATTACTAGATATCAAAAAAGGCTTTGTCCATGGTAGCTCAACATGAATGATAGCTTCTTTCCACAACATCACAATTACACAATTATGAATCTCAAGCATTTCTTACTAAAACAGATACCCAAAAAACTTTTTATTTAAACAAAAGACCACTTTGTACCTTTTTATGATTATAAGGGACACACAGAAGAAAAATGTTACAGAAAGCATGGGTTTCCACCTAACTTTATATCAGGCAATGAAAAATCGAATAACTAACAGTCAAAAGACAGCTTCAAATCTAACAATTTCCACAGTCCTTTCTTACAATAACCTATCCTCAGCACATAGACATTTTTCTCTAGCTCTTATAGCCCTTAAAGAACCTACAACCTATAATGAATCTATGCAATCCACTGAATGGAAAGAAGCAATTAATATAGAATTAAAGGCCTTAATTCAAAATGAAACTTGGGAGTTCACCCACTTACCTACTGGAAAGTCAGAAGTCGACTGTAAATGGGTCCATTGGTACAAATTCAATCCGGATGGTTCAATTCACCGATGCAAAAGTAGACTTGTGGCAAACGGCTTCACTTAGTAGACTGGTGTGGACTACAACGAGACTTTTTCTCCCGTGGTCAAGCATATTACCATTCACCTGCTACTTGCTCTCACTGCATCTCAAGATTGGCACCTTCATCAACTTGACATTAACAACACCTTCCTTCATGGTGATTTGTATGAAGAAGCCTCCCCCAGGACTTCCTTTACCTGATTCAATATTGGTCTGTAAGTTAAAGAAAAGTATATATGGGTTTAAATAAGCTAGTAGACAATGGCATGAAAAACTCACCTCTTATTTGCTTTCACATGGATTCCAACAGTCTGCCTCAGATTACTCCATGTTCACAAAAACAGAAAGTCACATTTTAATCATACTTTTGATTTATGTCGATGATGTCCTATTAGCTTTTAAAGACTTAACTCTCATCAGAAATACTAAAAATTTTCTAGATCTCACCTTTCAGATCAAAGACCTTGATGTCGCCAAGTATTTCCTTGGCTTAGAGCTGACCAGATCGTCTCTTGGCATCAATCTCTCCCAAAGGTAGTATACCCTGGACTTGTTGACTGAAGCTGGCTTTTTGATTGTCAGCTGACGGAGAACCCCAAACCGACATCACTAGCTATCGCCGACTCATTAGGAAGCTTTTGTACCTGACCATAACCTGACCAAATATTAGCTTCATCGTCCAACAACTCTCACAATTTTTGGACAATCCCACACAAATGCATATGCAAGCAGCTCAGAGGGTTTTACGATACCTTAACAAAGCTCCCGAATAAGGTGTACTTTTTCACCATGATTCAAACATGCAGCTGCGGGCATTTTCTGATTCGGGTTGGGCCATTTGTCCCAACTCTTGAAAATCAATCACGGGATTTTGCATCTTTTGGGGCTTGTCTCTCATCTCTTGGAAATCCAAGAAGCAGGTAGTGTTTCCAAGAGTTCCTCTGAGGTTGAGTATCGAGCCCTTGCAACCAAATCGTGTGAGCTTCAACAGTTTTTCTATTTGTTGCAAGATTTTGGCTTTCATCCTAAAACCCCTTCTTACCTCTACTATTACAATTAATCTTCCCTTCATCTGGCAAAAAATCCTGTTTTTCATGAACGAACGAAGCACATCGAAATCGAATGCCACTTCGTTCGTGAAAAATTTAAATCCGGACTCCTACACCTTCTCCCCGTCGCCTCTCACTCATAACTCGCTAATATTTTTACTAAAGCTTTACCTAAACCCCAGTTTAACTCACTTCTCGCTAAGCTTGTGGGGGAGGGGGGATGATACAGAATAGATCAGCAACGTGCAGATAAAGGAAAGGAGAAAGACGTGCAAAAAAGATTCCAGACACTCCAAGGAACTCCAGAAAGTCTAAGGATGGTAGAAAATTCTAGAACGTGGGCTTAATAGGTCATCGATACACTAACATCCAAGCCCATGTATAATCAGTACAACAAATTGTTACAGATTTATTTTTTGGACCTTCTCTAGATACTTCTACTCTATGCTTATAAATGTAAACACTAAACCATCAATAAAGCTAGCTGGAAGAATGTCTCCTCCTTTTACAATATAATTTTATCAACAAGAACATTAAGCCAGTAGGGATAGTCAGACCACTAGACCAGCCTATCTCATATTGCACGTAGGCAATTAAAGTAAAAGATATCATCACAGCGAAAGTGAAGGTAAAGAAGTACCAATTGAAGAAGCTTTTGATAGCTCACTTACCTGATTCAGTGTTAGGATTGAACTGGTCTAGTCCAAATGGTAAGGCACAGCATTTGACACCTCCTGCTTCGATCACTATAAATCTAAATCCACTTAATAGAAAAAACAACTGGCAAATTGTTGGTCCTATCCATTTGCTGATTTCACTCTCTCTACATATTGGACGGTGCAAATTGGGGACAAGAGTGGTGATTGTTATCATTGCCATTCCCTTGAAAAAAGGAATGAAGAAAATTTTTGAAGAATCTGATACTGTTGTTCTTAGGAACAAGGCCAAGTCTCTTGCTGTAAATTTCAGCCATATGTAGAATAAATATCTTAATAGATTGGTAGTGCTCTTACTCTTTCCTATCGACTCTTACTCTAACGACTTATTTATATGATCATATAAATAAAAATGATGGATAAAGAAAATATGAACTAATTAGTAGACATTTGACATGATAAGGAAATGATTGATAGAAAGTACCAAGAAAGAGCAGACCGAAGTAAAACCAACATGTTGTATCGTCCAAAATAGGTATCAGATAAGTAAGCACCGACTATAGTTGCCATGTTTGTGATGCCATTGAAGACATTAATAATCAGTGTGGCTGTCACACTCTTCAAGTTGAAGATGCTTATTAGATAGACGACCATGTTTACGAGAGTTCCTATAGTCCCAAGTTTCTCAAAGGTCTCATTTCCTGTCACAAAATTTATTAGATATTATCTCAAAAGAACAATGGAGGTGACCATATGTAATTGAATATAGACCATGCCAAGGATGAATGGAAAGGATTTGACTCCTCAGTATTTGATGGCTATCTTATTAGCCAATCGCGCCTCTACGTCCTTGCTTTCCATGGATGTTCAATGGGAATGTTTGTTCAATTAATATAAACAATATTTGGTTGGGGACAATGATTGAACAGAAGGAACACGTTAAATAACTAGATTATTTATCTATAATTTTATTTTCTTCCCACCCATAATCTATACCAACCTATAAGAAATTTGTTTGACTTTTCTTTAAAAGTCCTTTATTTTAATACTCAATTTGTCGGTCAACATTTTTATTAATTTCATTTTGAGATTTTACCCTTCAATTTAAAATTAAGATATGGAAATAGATGAAAAAAGGTATTGTTAGATTTATCCAGTAACTTTTAGAGTCATTCTTAGGTTTTAATTTTTTAAATATAATTCTAAATAAGTGCCCCTCGAAGTTTCTTCTCGTAATTTAAGTTTTATATTTAATATATAATTATAGAAATTAAAAATTTTCTTTTAATTTCTAACTGTTAACTCTTTTTACTAATTTATCCTAATATTTAATTGGTTGTTCAATCATTTGTATACTAGTGCATTTTCTAAAAGTACTATGTTCAATTTTTGACAAAATTTATGGAAGATTAATATTTTTGAAGACTTTTATAAATTCCTTAAATTTAAATTACGTAGATTTTTTTAAGAAATTCCGACGAACTATGTCATGTTTATAACTTAGTAGATGCAAAGAAGAATTTATATTAAAATATATGTTAGACCCTAACATTTTATATTATTAAAAAAGGAATCTAACTCACACGTCCAATTTCAAATTGACAAAATTCCAAACTCTCGCCAGAGTTCCTTCAACTTGAGCTTACATATACAAATAAAGCTAACAATGGTGCTATCCCAATAATGAGAAGAAACCACATTTCTCCTCATCTCCTTCCCTTTTCTATGTCAAAATCCCTTATCGTGCGACCTAATTCCTTTGTCTATTCATTAAAAGAGGTAGAAATTAGAAAGTTAATAAATCTGCTTCAAGATATTTGCATATACGAAAAGGTTGCTTGGCACTTTTTGTAAAAATTGCAAAAATAAAAATTGTAGATTAATTTCTTATTCTGAATTTTAAGCTTTATTGAATAGAGTTAAAGAGGCATTTGGTTCTAACTATTAATTAAGACCTATGATAACTAAAGATGAGTTCGATTCCATCTATCAATTAAGATATATGCTAACATCTTTATTAACAATGATATATTTTATTAATATAATAATACTTGATCCTAATATATAATTGTAATTTCAATATTTGACTTCTCTCTCCCACACACAGGCTTAAAAGATCAAAATTAACAAGTTCAACATTTGCTTTAACATAAACAGTACAAAAATTTAGTTCCCTCTCAAAATTAATTCATTCTTATGCAAGAACTAGTTTCAATAGCGTATACAATCATGCAAAATAGGGAAAATGTACAAGTTACCTCAGCGTGAGGCTGTCCATTTTTGGGGGTGGAAACCTTGAACAACAATTTTCCCATTTTTGAAGATAACATAGCCTGCCATAGGATTAGGATTGGTAAACTCAATCGCCTTGCTTGTAAGTTCTACGCATCTTTTTACGTAAAAGCAATCATCTTTATCATTATCATCTTCAACACCGACTCCATAATTGTCCATGATCAATCTCCTGCATTTCTCGAAATTAGCTGGCATGTGGGTCTTCTTCTCCATCGAATTCAAAACACAAAAATGAGTAAGCTTTAAGCACCGTCTTGGATGAGTAATCCCACGGTGAAAAGAGGCTGGAAAAGGGAGATGCGAAAACTTGAGTGAGTTGAGAATGAAAGTTGACAATGTGAAGCGATCTAAAATTTGCACCTTCGAAGATCCCACAATAACAGCAAAGAAAAGTGAGAGGAGACTCGAGACTTGAACAGATGCTTGTGTCTTTCTTCCAAAAACTGTTAGGACACGCAAATTAAGGGAAAACTTGTTCAGAGCGCAAAATGTGATTTGGAACTGAAGATCATGAGATCGTTATATAAATAAATGAATATCAATTTCTAATTTCAATCTCTAGGAAATTAAATAGAGATCAGAATTTAGTTGAAAAGATGTGGCTTTATTATCATAACAAAAAAGTGTCACTTTTACTAATTAAGCAAGCTTTTCTTAATGATACTAATGTATTTGATTGATGAAATCGCTAGTACGTTAAAACTTTATGTATTTTATTATTATTTTTTAAAATTTGATTATAATTAAAAATTGAGTATAGAGCTTTATTTTATAATCAACTCTTAAAATTTTCAGAAAATATTAAGGGTTTATTCATTTTGTTAGTAATAAAACTAGGACGTTGACTGTTACACGTAGCAATTTTTTTTAATGAGAATTGAGCTTAAGTGTATGCCTTGAAACTTGTAACAAGGTAAGTCGTGTACCTTTAGACCTTCACAAGATAGACGCAATGTTTGAAATGGGAATTTTAATGTTTCTTGAATACCTTGTATAAGATGATTACTGTAATGAATTTATAGTGTGAATTAGAGTAAAATTCAGACATAAAAAAAGTGCCTGCTGAGTATATCTTGACGAGAGAAAACAAGAACCACCATGACCTTAAGGCCTAAACCATGTGATAAAGATGTCGGGGTGCAAGTTTTGATTGTAAGAGCCAATTTGAAGAACTAGTTGCAAATCGAGATCAAACGAAAACGACTTTAATTTCATGAAAAGATAAGGGATTTTTAGAATTTTGTCCCAATAGTTACTGATGTAGGGAACTCCTGACAGAACGATGTCTTTGTAGGCAACAGTATTACATTGGACAAAGCAGAGCTAATTGGTGGTACTTTGATGTTAAGTTACACATAATACTTAGCCTCTGGAAGTTTCAGAAAAGAGAATTCTGTTTGTCTGATTAATCTACTTTAACGCTCAGCTGATCTCGATTTGCGTCAACCTTTAGCTGATCTCGATTTATTTCAACCCTCAGCTGATCTCGATTTACTTCAATGCTCAACTTATCATTCCTTGGCATTTGTTTGTATTGATACAAGCTAGCACACACCCAAAAATACCCAAGATTGACAATTGCTAAAGCAGTAATTGTGTAATAAAAGTAGTGCAGTTTCCCTTTATTGAGGTCCTGTGAGAACCCATCCCCACCTGAAGACCTTGATGTGACATTGTGCACAGCTGAAATAAGAAAACCAGTTAGGAAGTTTGATACTGCCATGAGAATACTAGGGAAGGCATCGACAATTTTTCTCATATTTTCAAGGAACTATTTGTAGTAAAATTCGGTGTGGCCGATCGAGAAAAACGCATCTGCTATCCTGGGTATGACCAATTGAGGGATTAACCACAAGGCAGACATGGATGATACAACTCCCTTTTTATGTTCAAAACCTATTGATTGCTTTATAAGAGCTAGATTCCTTCGGTGATCTTCAACCCAGGATGAAACTAAGGTGGAAAGGATTGATAGAACGATCCCCATTTCCATTCTTTGGAGTATTATTATTACACCTTCCTTGCTAGTGGTTCCTATTCTTCTATCTGATTGAAGTTCTTACAGAGGGATGTAAAATGATTAAAGAAACATTGCAACATAGTATACAGTGGTTGATATCAACATCAGGGTGACTCTCAAAACACATTTTACTTCTTCTACTTACTGTATGCTATAAAGACTCTAGGGGTTGGCAGCCGAACCATCTTTATTGATTCCATCTTCATTTGTTATAATTGCACATCTTTTAAGGAACCTGTTGCAAGAATGATTGTGGCTGTGGACTATATAGCCATAACTAAAGCATGCTCTAGAGTAAATATGAAAATGGAATTTTCTTACCGAAATTGATCCGTGCGGGAAACTTTGGAATTCATAGCATTCACTCGCTTATAGTCGAAAAGGCAATGATCTGATTGGTCAGGCAGACTCAATCTTCTTTTTCTGATAGAAGTAACAAATACTTGTGTTATATTTACTAAAGGGCTTCCCTCTGGTTTTATTATTACATAAAACTTTGTTCCCACAAAGAAAAAAAAGCAGGACAAGAGCATTAAGCTCGTAGGGATGGCCAGACCACTAGACCAGCGTATCTCAGATCGCATGTAGGCAATTAAAGTAAAAGATATCATCACCGCGAAAGTGTAGGTAAAGAAGTACCAATTGAAGAAGCTTTTGATAGCTCGCTTGCCTGATTCAGTGTTAGGATTGAACTGGTCTAGTCCAAATGGTAAGGCACAGGGTTTGACACCTCCTGATTTGATCATTATAAATCCTATCATTATAAATCCAAAGCCACTTAACAGAAAAACAACAGGTGAACTGTTGGTCCTGCACATTTGCTGATTTCACTCTCTTCACATATTGGAGGGTGCAAATTGGGGACAAGAGAGGTCACTGTTATCATTGCCATTCCCTTGCAAAAAGAAATGAAGAAAATTTTTGAAGAATCTGATACTATTGTTCTCAGGAATAAGTCCAAGTCCCTTGTTGTAAATTTCAGCCATATATAGAACAAATATCTTAATAGATTGGCAATGCTCTTACTCTTACCTAACGACTCTTACTCTAACGACTTATGTATATGATCATGTACATAAATAAAAATGATGGATAAAGAAAATATGAACTAATTAGTAGACATTTGATATGATAAGGAATTGATTAATAGAAAGTACCAAAAAAGAGCAGATCGAGGCAAAACCCAGCACGTTGTGTCGTCCAAAATAGGTATCAGATAGGAAAGCACCGACTAGAGGTGCTATGTTTGTGATGCCATTGAAGACATTAATAATCAGTGTGGCTATCACACTCTTCAAGTTGAAGATGCTTGTGAGATAGACGACCATGTTTACGAGAGTTCCTGTAGTCCCAAGTTTCTGAAAGGTCTCATTTCCTGTCACAAAATTTATTAGATATTAGCTCAAAAGAACAATGGACGTGACCATATGTAAATAAATATAGACCATACCAAGGATGAATGGCAAGGATTTGACTACTTGGTATTTGATGGCTGTCTTATCAGCTAATGACGCCTCTACCTCCTTGCTTTCCATGGATGTTCAAAGGGAATGTTTGTTAAATTAATATAAACAATATTTGGTTGGAGACGATGATTGAGCAGAAGGAACACGGACAAGTTCTGTAAGTGAGATGTTTAGCTATTTTTTCTTGTATATAGAATAATGTGAGGCACTAAAAAAGACTAGGATTTAAGACACTACTAATTTCTTCCAGATTCTTTTTTTAGCTTTTACTATGGGATGGAGAGTCCTTATCTATACCACCAAAATTTTAACATGGGTTTAAAACGTTCTCTCAAACTTTTAACTATGCACA
>JANSVA010308203.1:9808-24764 GCA_025504915.1 Erythroxylum reticulatum | reverse complement strand
ACCCCCCCCCCAATAACCTAAACGTTGATTAATTTCATTTCATAAACTTTACATACTCTCTGTGGGATTGGCCTAGACTTACCACTGCTACAGTAGCAGGCTAGTCTGTTTTGACTAGTATTATAATGTACTACTAATGGGTTCAACTCTAGGTCTTCTCCGAATCTCCTCCGTTCTTTTATATTTTTCTTGAAACACTAATAAACACGTCACGACACCTCAAAAACATAAAATTGAAGCTCAAACTCATGCTCTAACCCAAAAAACACTCGAGACATAAACATCTAACTAATTAACATAATTCTAACCTAAACATGCACTAATTGATTAAATTTAATCACTAAACACATCTTAAACTACCCACAAAACATGATGCAATATGTGAATATCATATATTATTCACTAAATCTATATTGGAATTCTTCTCCCATTCCAAATTGCTTAATGAAATAAATCATACCTACAATTTTTTCTTGTTTAAGAAGAAAAACCCTTAAACATAGCCTATTTTAGACCAATATCCCATTACATCACAACCTATAAAGTAATTACCAAACTTCTAGTTGAAAGATTAAAGAATGTGCTTAGGGAAACCCTCAAAAAATTTACAAGGGGCCTTCATTCCTGAGAGAAACATTGGTGATAATATCATACTCTTTCAAGAGTTGCTAAAGGGGTATAACTTAGGGAAGAGAATCAAATTTTCTTGCTAAAAATTAACTTTTATAAACATTTGATACAGTTAGTTAGAGGTTTATTTAGCTTTATCTTTAAGTAATGAATTTGTCTACCAAATTTTTTATATGTATTATGACATATACACATTCCTCTTCTCTTAGTATGTTGGTAAATGGACTTCCCACCAAACGTTTCAAAAATGTAAGGGGGATTAGATATGGGGATCCCTTACCCCCCTATCTATTCACCCTTATAATAAAAGGGCTATCAAGATTACTAAAAAAATTAACATCATGTAATGGACGTTTTAGTTTCACTATAAATGTAGAGAAATTAGTTTAACATACCTGATTTATGCAGATGATCTTATGTTTCTATATGGTGCAAATTCTCATTACTTATACATAATGCTACATATGTTGAAAATGTTCTCAGAATGATATGGATTAAAGTTTAATTGTAACAAGAGCAGCATATACATTTCCTCCCACTCCTTGCAGATATCTTAGTGTTCCAATCACCACATCTAAGTCTAAATTCTATAATTGTATTTCTCTTATTGAAAATATAAAAGAAAGGGTGAATACATGTCAAAATAGATTCCTTTCGTATATTGCCAGACTTACACTCATCAGTTTAGTTCTCAATAGTTTGTATATACATTGGATAACTCATATTACTTTGCTAAAAGAGGTTATAAAGGATATAGACATAATTGTGAAAGCGTTCCTTTAGATAGGTAAAACTGGTAATTCCAAAAATGCAAAGATCAAATGGAATTAGATCACTATACAAAAGAAACAAGATAGATATAGAATTATACAAAAGGTGCTACTATGCAAGATGAATTGGAGAGTCTATAAAGAGAAAAAGGCCCTTTGGATCAAATGGATCCATGAATATATCTCAAAGATCTAAATTTCTTGTTGATTATAAAAATAAGAGAGGTTTCATGGATTTTCAATCAACTACTGATGCTGAGATGTATTTTATATCCCTAGATGAAACACAAGTTGGGAAATGGAGTACATATATGATTTTGGTTTGAAAATTGGTCATCCCCTTTATATAAAAATATGATATTATTCAATTGAGGAATATAATTCCTTTAGAGCTCAAAGTATCCTCTCTAATCTAAAATGGTGATTGGTATGGAAATTTTAGAGGATTCCCTACACTTGTTGAACACTTATCTCTGTTGATTGAATTGAATAGAGAAGACCTCATCATTTAGATCCCAGTCTAAATGGAAGATTCATAAATGAATCTTGTCACATAATTATAACAAATAGATCACAAGAGGCTCCTTAGTATAATCTTTTATAGAAACAAACTCTTTATCCTAAAGCCTCACTAATCACTTAGCTAGTGATTAAAAATAGGATTAGGATTAAGAGCAGGTAGTTCGGTAGAAATGATTCAACTTATGTATTATGCAAGGAAGCTGATGAAGATATAAATCATTTTTTATGTAGATATTCAAAAGTAGTAGGACGCATAATTCTACTTATGATTGCAGTGGACAATTAAACATATGAATGGGAGGAAACTATGAGTTGGTTCATTAACCACACTAAACATGGAAAGTAAAATGAAATATTCTCAAAGTCGCATTCACCGCCGCTATTAACATTCTTTGGAAAGAAAGAAATAATAGACTATATAAAAGAGTTTTGAAGAAGACAAGTACCAGCTAGTTGATAAAATATTCAACTAGATTAGAGATGTTGTCATTGCAAAGAATGCACATGATTTACTCTCCCTTAAAATGAGAAACAGATGGAACTTATAATTAATATAGGCAATGAATTAGTTCCAAATGGTTTTTCCCATTTTAACTTTTATAATTATATTGTAAATTGACATATAGTTAGTATATTAGAACTTATTGTAATCATGAACTAGCTTTTGCTAAAGTTAATAAAATTTATCCATTTTCCAAAAAATTGATGTTACAAATTTAGGATTTCAATTCATCCAGTGCAATGGACAAAGAAATATTAGTAAATTAGGAAGAAATGATATAGGGAGTTAGTTAATTTTGATTAGATGACATCATTCCCCTTAATTGTATCTCACTTTGGCAACTCTCTTAACCTCTAATAAATCGCCTTAATTTAATCTCCATGTCAATCCTTCCAATTAAATATCTATAGATTTAATAAAAACATATTTAACATCAAAAGTTTTGAGGACGGTTTAATGAAAGGGATTTAAGTCAATATTGATGGATTTAAGGATTACAAGTTTACAAAAAATTTAAAGACCATTAAGAATATATAAAATACTTTAATAAGTTATATTATCCTAGCACTAAAGCAACTCTTCATGTTGTTAGAAAGAAGCTCAACAAACTTTAGAAAAAACTATATTTTCATCTAAAAGATCAACCCTTCAAGTTAAAAGAAAGATAGCATTTGGAAAACCCCACTCAAGCTCTATAATCACATAACAAACTTATAGAAAAGAAATCGGGACATACTGGCTTAATGAGGGAGAAAAAAACTCAAAGTTTTTCAAATGATACTTTAGGTAAAAAGACCAAAATGAAATTGGTTACTCAATAAAGTTGTATAGAAACACCATTCAAGAATAAGAATATCTTTAAAGGCTAACTTACAACCATTTCAAAGGAACTTTAGCTATTTCAACTATAGTTTCTCTTCCATATAACTATTTACGACTTTCATATTTCACTTAGTAGATATAAATTTTACAAATAAGATCATCAAACCTTTCACTATATATGATATTTATAATGTTGTATTCAACTTAAATACTAAATGGTCCCTAAACTAGCTAACCCCAAATTTTTACTTGATTTTGGAAAATTTTCATATTATACTAAAATTTAAAAATATTAATCTCGAAGTTGATAACTTCAAAGCGTAAAAAAGGCATTGAATAGTATGATCAATTCAATTTAAAGTGCCTTCTTATAGGGGAGAAAAATTAGATATTAAATTCTCTTGGTTTACAAATTATCTTAATAGAAAGTCCATTAAAAGTTGATCACTGAAAATTGACTTTCACAAAGATTTTGAATCAATTAATTGGAAGATCTTATCAAATGTGTTGAGGTATATATTTTCCATAATTAGATGCTTCACTATTTTAGTATTTTTCTTTGACTTCTCTTATAGAAAATTACTTTTTTCATTAAACTAGACTTTTTTATTTCCTTTTTCGGTATCTTTCCATGTAAGGTGTTTGGTTTCTTTCCACTTTGGGGATCTCCCCAATAGGAGCAACATTTATGAGGGATAGATAGCTTTAATCTCTTTTGATCTTAAGAGAAAGGAAGTAATCTCTAGGTTGTAAAGGAAAAGGGTAACCTAATTGAAAAAGTACTTCTTAACTCTTCAAATTGTGATGAATGCTTCTAATGGAACTAACAAAAAGTCAAGATAGAAGCTAGCTATGAATTCCCTGTAAATAACTTAACCATATCTAAAAAAGCCTGGAGTGTCATAATAGTAGCATATTCTTCTAAGAATGAGCTTATACACATTCAGGTTGTATTGGTGGATGAAGTGCTCACTCCTCCTGTGGAATTACTTTAAGTAGTTGTTATAGCATAGTCCTTTTTATTGGTAGGTTACCTTTTAGGTAAAAGGCTAGCATTTTCTTTAGTAAATGTTTAGGGTATGTATAAATGGGGTAACAAGGTTTGGAGAAAACTCCTTCATCTTTAAGTTTTCCAATGATAGATGTTTACTAGAAATTTTAAAGTAGGGACCCTAGCACATTGTAGGTTAACATATATTCCTACTTAAATGGAAACTAAGACTAGAGTTAGATAGAGGCAAAGTAGATTTCATAATATAATGGATAAATTTCGATAATATCCCTCTATAGTACTAGGCAATGAAGGGTCTTATCTTCTTGGCAACCATAGTTGGGACACCACTTAGTTTAGATTGACAAACTATGCATATAAAAAGATCATGTTGTGCAATAACCTATGTGACGTGAGTAGAGATGTGAAACTTCCTAAAGCCACCTTATCTATTAAATAAAATAAATTTGGTGAGCTAATTAAGTGAAAAATTAGTTTGTCATGTTCTTAAAAACCAATGAAGCATAAACACAAGTGGAGACCTACTAGGAGGGTATTTAAGACTAGGAGTTATGATAAGCTTATGGGAATCCAAGAGACTTTCCCTTCCATCTCAGGAAAGCATAACATGTCTAATTTACCTAAAACTAAGACTAGCTCCCAAATTTAGGGAGAGGCTGGAACAACTATTGATAATAACAATTTAGAGAACTCACCTACACATTTTCAGACCAAGTCTTAAGCAATAGAGAGTCTAAGAAAGCCTAAAATTGTCTTACTAGAAGCTAATGATTAAGAACCTAGTGTGTATGCTTTTACTTATGACGATGAAGTATTAAATGTGGAGGTAGTTGCATGTACTCAAACTATGAGTATCATTGTAAAATATGAATACTTGGAGATCAATTATATCTTAAAAACAAAGTATGGGAGGACAAAATTTAAGAATATAACTAGAGGCTCCCAGTGCCTAGTTTAACTCTTTCTTTTATAAGTATTTTGATCTGGAATGTTAGAGGGTTGAATGACCATCTAAAAAGGCAATCTATCGATGAGGTTTTTTTAGGAAAAAAGTATATAATCTTAGGCTTATTGGGAACTAAAATAAAAGTAAACCACCTCTAGTATTGCAATAATTTTTTTTTTGGTTGGGGGGTTTAGGGGTTTAATTGGAAGCTTCTTTCAATTCATTATCATTAGTTCAATGGTAGGATTGTTATTACTTACAACCCAAACAAGGCACAAATTTTGAATACTTACTTCTCATATTAGCTTTTACATTTATCTTGTTATATGGAAAGCTCCTCAACTTTGTTTGAAGTTTCTATTGTTTATGCTGCTAAGTTTATGTTCTAAAGGGCCAAACTATGGTAGGGTGCTTTTTTAAGTGCCTCTATGAGAAACTCTTAGGTATTGATTCAAGATCTTAATTATGTTATATCCCTATTGGAAGTCGAAAAGTATATAATTAAGATAAGAGCAACTGAGAAGGAGCTAAAGGAGTTGATTTAAGATATGATGGAAACTTCTTCACTTGGAACAACTAACAACAAGGATTGTATTTTATTAGAAACAAAACTTGATAGATCTATGGTTAATTAGCTTTGGATCTAAATATTCCCTAATTCTTTTTCTTACATTGGAGAATAAAAACTCATTGTAGTTTCTAACATAAGGGATCCATTCAAGTTTTTCAATTGTCTTACCAATAAAAAGGGATTTGAGGAAATGATGAGATCAACTTTGAACATTGAAGTGATAGGCTTACCAATTGATTATAAAGCTTAAGATTGTTAAAGAGGGATTAAAGGTGTTTACAAAAACTTTCAACTCATGAACTGATTTGAATTTGTTACTTGCTAAAGATAATCGTAGGAAAGCTCAAAAGGACTATTACAAGTTCCCTTACATCTTGGGACTTTAAGCCATTGAAGCTACCAAGATCAAAGAATACAGTTTATCCCTAATAATGCAAAATTTCATCTTAAAACAAAAGGCTATGATTTTGAGTTGGAGCTTAAGACTATTTATCAAGGAAAAAATCATTTTACAAATAAAATAAATCCTAACTATGCCAATAACTAAACTTGGGATTAAACAAACCTTATTCAAATTGAATCCTTCTAAAAGCCCCTGGACTTGATAATTTTAGTGCTCAGATCTTCCAAGCTACTTTAGGTATCACAAGTAGCTTACTAGTGGAGTCAATCCACAAGTAGCTTACTATGGCCTTATTTCCTACTGAAATATTTCATACAAAGTGATCTTTAAAATACTAGCTAGTAGATTAAAAACTGAAGATGTTAATGGCCTGGGCCAGGCTGGGCCGAGAGCAGCCTAGGTTCAACCTAACCCTGGGCCACCGTGATCCGTGACCCGACCCATAGCCTTATGGGCCACAGATGGGCTATAGCAACTCGAACCACCATATATTTTTTTAAGAAAAAGAGTAAAAAATGACGTCGTTTTTTACAAAACGGCTTTCCTTGCCCGTGGTCCAGTCAACTCGGGCCAAAATTGGGCTAGGCCTAGCTCTTTTTACCATCCCTATTAAAAATTTCCCTTAGAGGATTAATCATCCATATCCAAGGTGCATCCATAACAGGCAATATATTAGTGACAATATACTACTAGTTCAAGAGTTAATGAAAGACTACGCTTCTAAAATACCTATTAATATTTGTGCACTTAAAAAAGAGTTTTTAAAAAGCATTTATCATGATTAATTGGGATTTTATAACTAATTGTATAGTTTCTTTTGATTTCCATACAACTTGTGTGAGTTGGATAAAATAGTTTATCTCTTTAACATCTTGATTAATAAGATTCCCTTCAAGACTTTCAAGGGGACCAAAGGTATTAAACAAGGGGATCCTTTTCCCCTTATCATTTTGCCTTTTTCACTAAGGTTTTATATAGAGTAATTGAGATTGATAATAGCATATTTATGTTTCACCATAAATATAAGGTATTAAGCATCAATCATTTGGCCTTTCTTAATGACTTTAAGATATTTTATGGAGCTGACACATATTCTCTTAATCTCCTCATGAGTATTCTTAGGGAGTTCTCCAATATTTTAGGGCTTAAAATAAATCTTTATAAAATATCTGTCAGACTTCCAACATGTTGAGGAACTAAGTAGCATTACTAGTTTAAATCTACATTACCTACCTATAATATTTGGGAGTGACCATCATTACTAAAAGCCTAAATTCAAAGATTTTATCCATTTACTAGAGAATTTCAAATCAAGAATTAGTGCTTCGTAGAATAGATATTGTTATATAGCTGAGGGACTATAACTTACTTCTTCAATTCTAAGGAATCTATATATACAATAGAGTACTCATATTTGTAGTCTGAAGAGAATATTTAAGGAGCTAGAGAGATACATCAAGCAGTTTCTATAGACTAGTATATCTGATGACTCAAGAGGAGCCAAAGTGAAGTGGGAGGAGTTTTATCTTCCTAAATAAGGAGGCCTTAGTATAATCTCAATTTTAATTGCAAAAAAAGTCTTGCTAGCTAAAGAATATAGAGATTACTTAATGATAATGAAATCATCTAGTTAAAATAGGTTAATGAGTGTTATCTAAGAGACATTAGTTTTTGGAAACTGAGTATCACTAGGGATCAATCATAGAGCCTTCTACAAATGCTAAGATTGAGGGAATAGATTTACCCCTTATCAAACATCGTGTGGGGAATAGGAGTAAGATCTAGTTTTGAGTAGATAACTGGAGTGATTCTAGTCCTTTGATCATTAGATAAAAACTGATGCTACTAATAACTAGAATCCCTTTCAAAGCTTAAATGAGCATCAGTATTGAAGGAGTAAATTGAAGGTGCAATTTTAGAGGTTCCAGTTGTAATAGCCCGTTTTGCATACTAAGGGTTAGAACCCTAGAATATTGCACATGGCCATATCATTGAAAATTCATGAATTGCATTTCATTCACATGTATATCATTAGCATAAACATATTAATTATGAAATAGTACACATTGTAAAGATAATATATGCACTCAATTGATTTATTCCTGGGTATGAATGGTTTAACATGATCATGATGTGAATTGTGTATTGTTTATACCTCGCATTTTTGTTTGATTGATTACAAGTAGTAAATTTGGAATTAATTGGTACAATTGGAAAATTGATGAATTAAAATGTACATTTGTTCTAGGAAAAATGCCAAGTGGTAAGACAAATTGACACATAGAAAATTAGGATGACTAAGCCTATATGTGAGTGACATTTGGCATAGATAAATAAGTGACATTTGGCATAGATAATTATTTACAAATGGAATTGATGATGGAGTGCCAAATGGATAATAACTAGGTGACAATTGGCAGCATATAGATAGGACAACTGACTTACATGCCTAAGGACAAATGTTAATGTAAGATGGTGACACCTAGCATTTTATGTGTTAAGTTTTTGCAGGAGAAGTTTCAGCTTAGTTCATTCTTCTGTTTTCCACTACTCTCACCACCAAAACCCTCCCAACTTTTACACCTTGTTTCCATTTCGTTCATACTCACTATAAGATCCATACAAGAAAATCTGCTTAAAGATAGCTATAATCTACTATCATCACTTTACCTTCGTTGGAAGCATCCTACTTTCATCTTGTACTTAGATGATTTTGCATGCATGGAGATCTTAATTAGCTTGATATTTAAGCTAGAAAATCAAGTAAAAGATTGTTATTTATGGCATGTTATAACAGAAATTTTATGATGATGAAATTGGGATGAATTGTATATTATGTTGACGATGAGGTTATGTTGGAATAAGATAGTAAATTGGATAGTTTCTGTTTTGTTTTAATGTATGAAAGACAATAGTTGTGAACTGCCAAATGAATGATTTTGATTTAGAGTTGGAGATGAGACTGGTGAGGAATTGACATATAATTAAGGTATATTTGAGGCATAATTTAGGAACTACCATAAAGGTGTTTTGAAATTGGAATGAAGATGTTTGGATCTAGAAAATCGCAGAAAAATGGGCAGTCCACGATTATGGCTCTCATCGCATGACCATGGGTAGATGCATTAGCTTCTATCACAATTGTGGGAAGGAAATGATCGTGGGCAAGGTTTTGACATGGTAAATTTAGTTTTGTGCAATTGTTGAACCACAGGAGGATAAGACACTTTATATTGGTGTATTTAAACTTAATTGAGGCTTGAAAGTGAACCTAATTTTATGTTGGATTAAATGGTTAAGGGTTTGATAATTTTAGGTTGTTAATTGATGTTAAAACTTAAGAAATGGATTGTTTTGATATCAATGCATATGAATTTAGGAAGTATAAGTTGTTAATGGTATAAAGATGTTCTTATGAATGCAAATATGATTCAAAGGATATGAACAATGTGAACTAGGTATGAATGAATGAGAATTGGGAAATTATGAGAATATAAAGCATTAGAAAAAAGATTGGTGAATGAATGAGTGAAGAATTTGGAGTAATCAAACTTACTTAAGAAATATCCTTGTTAAAAACAAGTTACGTACAAGTTATAATATTTGAATGATCAAGACTTGTGATTAAGGATATATACCTGGGAAAAGTCAATTAAGCATGCATTGAACATAACACATATAAATATGTATAATTGAGTATCCATTTGTTTAAACAAGTTAGTAATGTGTAAATATATGTGTATTGCATGATATAGAAGCACAATTTGAGCGTCCACATCCAGACATTGCTGGCTCATCAAGGCAATAGCTATCTAGAGCATACTGTGAGTTAACCTAGATGTTTTCTCACTATGATTGAATTGTTTTTTATTATTGTCAATTACTGAATTGTTAACGATATGATTGTGATAATTTCAGACATGGATGGTCTGAGGAGTTTGATATTTAGGAATGTATTAGAAGTGTTTCCAAATTGAATGTGCTATATGAAATGTTTTTTCAACTAAATGTTGAATGCCAGAGTCAAATCCGATAAATATGATAAGTGACTGTGCATGTTAAATGAAAGTTATGGATAACATATTTTATGAAATTATGCATTTCATGGCATTGATATATATAATCAAATAAATGAGCTGTGATAGAAGTGATCTGTTTGAAAAGAGCTTAAAGCTCATAAACGTGCACAAAGAGCCATATGTTAAGTGATTAATGAGTCCAGTATCTACTAAGGGGTATAGGACAGTATCTTAAATGAGCTCGGTATTAACAAAGGGATACGGGATAGTTAAATAGGCTCTCGGTCATAATAAAATAAAAATGACAATGGAGTCTCATATGAATTGCATATATATCTTTACTTTTATTATGAGAGTAATTGCAAAGAAGGATTAAATTGAGTTGATATAATGATATGAATGATTGGATTATTCTGAAATGATTATATCAAATGTTTGTATTCATAATGGGCTTGTTGAAATATGACGTATATTGTGATAAGGTGATATATGGGATTTGATTCTGAATGGTGTAAGATGTTGTTTGAGCTGTGTTATTCACTTATGATGTTTATATTCTATTTTGAGTGAGCACATCGATAATGGTTCAGTCACTGAGTTTGCGAAACTTATCAAAATTGCAAATGTTGATTTTTCAGGTACTAAAGAGACCTAACTTCTAAGACAATCTAGTAGTAGTCTAGTACTATCAATTTTGGAAATAACAAATGGCTCAAAGGTCTAGTCAGCTGATGTCTGAGGAGTTTAGCTAGAATGTTTTCAGTTAGCATCTCATTTCATGTAGAACTTTTGTATAATGCAGTAGACCCTTAGATGTTTTTTTAATGTAACTATATGGATTATGGAATGTATTGACAATGTAAGCTTATGTTTGTGAATGAAATGAGGAAATTTAGTCTTTTGAATACTTGTGAACTGTATGATGCCATAATAAGTGTATATGATTGCTCTAACATGCCATTCTTATAGGGTATGTTCTTGAATGTCCTCTAGATGTTCTGGTATATACTCTATAATAGTGGGGTGTTACACTAATCGTTTAATAACTTTGTTACCCTAATATAATCCTTCATAAGAGGAAGATACAATCTATTAGATAGGAGATAACTCAGAAAATATGACCAATTCTTATTATTTACAAATATTCAGGACTTTCTCAACTAAATCTTATTTGTTTGATCTAATTTGGAGCAAGTTACTTATTTGTAAAGCATCTCTAACTAACTGGTTATTGATAAAATAGAGGCTTACAACTAAAGAAATATGGATTGGGAACGCATACCTTATATGTGTCTAGACAATGCATACCCTTAATTTTTTAGTCACCTATTCTTCCAATGCAATCATTTACAAGTAATTGGGTCTAGAATCTAACATCAATTCCAAATCTTCTACTTAGAAAAGAACTAGCTAGATATTATTAAATGGGCCAATGAAATAGCACACTTCCTTAAGCAAGACAAAGTAGCACACTTCCTTATGGCAATGGTGATTGGTCAAATTTAACTTCAAAGCAATATACCAAAAAAAAATCAAATCGATTGAACAACTAGAATACAAATTAAACTAAGAAAAATCCAGTAAAATAATAGTATCTGAATTGTGAATTCCTTCATAACTTCTCTTGAAAATAAGTCTTCATACATGAATTTAACTTGAAGTTCATTAGACTGTGAAAACTCCTCGGTCATTCTAATATCTTTCTCAAGATTATTAACAACTAATCCTAGGTTAATTAATTGAAATCTCATTCTAATTAAAACTTCTAGAATTTCAATAATCAATATATGAATTCCTTTATCAAGTTTGACCCTAATCTAAAATATTTATACTAACCTATCTCTAAGTTTACATGCAACATTTTTCTCAATTATTCTATATCAATTCATACAATCTATATCCATAATTATTTCATTTAAAAGTTCTCTTAAATTGAAACTCCCTAAGAATGAATTAAATTTTAATAATAGATTTCACTCTAATTCATAAGGATCATGTGATCCTATAACTAAGATTTCATTTAAGCCTTATTATTCATATTGAATCCTAATTATATATAAGATTTAATGCATTTGATAATTCAATCTTATATATGAAATGCAAATTTGAAACTCTTTCATTCACTAATTCAATTCAATATAATAAGCATATATAGAAGAGCATATCTTTTTAAAGAAAAAAATGTTATCCCTTCTTTTTAAACTTTTTTTCCCACCTTTGCTCCCTTTTGGTCAAAACTATTTTGATATTTTTGTTTTATAACTAATCCTTCCCAGAAGCTCTTCTAATATGCTCTTAAGAATCACCTACTATCATGCCATAACTTATGGTAGCTGAGTTCCTTACCTTCCCTCTTACTTTCTATACCGGTTTGTCTTCTTCCTTCTTAGCTTATCCCTAT
This sequence comes from Erythroxylum reticulatum, assembly GCA_025504915.1. NCBI lineage: Eukaryota > Viridiplantae > Streptophyta > Magnoliopsida > Malpighiales > Erythroxylaceae > Erythroxylum > Erythroxylum reticulatum. The sequence continues at coordinate 12,166 of JANSVA010308203.1, read as the reverse complement.
CTAAATTTCCCTCCACTGTTTCTTAGTTCCTAAATTATTCAATTTTATTTTTAGATTCAACTTTAATTTTTTAAAACTAATATTATGCTTTTGTTTTACCATTTTCAGCTCCCCCTCAGTCCTGACGTTTAATTCTAACCTACCTAATCTTCGTCTCTTAGAATCTAACTTTACCCTAAGACCCTTACAGCCAAAAGCTTCTATCAACCTCAAATAGATCAAACCTTCTTATTTGCACAATTATCGTGAACATGCTCCCCTTGTCTTTTTAACTAGTCATCCATCCCACTTATTCCTCTCCCTTTACCTAACCTAAAACTAAGTTAGAAGTAGTTAGTAAGGGATGCCCATTAAATTAAGCTTAGCTACTGTCCTACTCTCTCCTTTGATGGTAATGCTAAAGACTCACTCCCCATTTTGCTTTTAAAATAAGGTGCCAGTAAACAGTCCTCCTCACTTGTAGGTTTTTCCCTTAGGAAAGAGGTTAGCTTTCCATTTCATTTAAAGATGGGTGATGATTCGGTGGAAAAAGAAAAGGAATAAAGCATATGCTAAGGAGTGAGGATGGTCTATTTATATTTTTTTTCAACTTTAAACTAAATGCACAATTATCCATTAAAGTTAGACCTTAGCACATTATTGACAAGCCAATGTTTCTTCAGATTTTTGCAACTTAGATTTAAACTTAAGCTTGTAAAATAGAAAAAAAGTGCCCTATGTATAAATATTCACAAATTCCTCCATAATTTTGTTCTATAAAGGGACTTATCTATCTTATAAGCTATACTGAACAATATATATGCATTGATGAAACAACAACCTCACTCAAAAGGATTTCATATACAATGGTGCATGTAGTTATAGGCCTAAAGAGGGAATTGCTTAATTTTATACCTCATCTTAAGCTTGGTTTAAATGATGTTATCATAGAGTATGAAGTTATGTTACCTACTCATGGCATCTAACCAATACTAAGTTAGATAAGGTATAGAAGCCCATAGGCAAAACGTCTTAATAAGGGAGACTATAGTGATATTGAGATTAGGAAAAGAGAGCATGTAAGATAGGCAATAGAGGGACATACATCAAATATATGACAAATAAGTCCAAGATGTTTCAGCAAAAGTAGGTAATTGCAGTCTGATTAAAGAAAGGAAGGAAGATGAAGCAAAACCTATTAATTTACTAAGTACAATACGTACATCTCAAAAATAATTAATTGTTTCTATTAATCTCTATAAATCATCAATAAATGTTAGGAAAATAAACTACCCTTAAAAAACCATGTTAAGGATTTATATAAGAGAAATAAGCCTATGATTATAGACCTTTCAGATATATAGTTAAAAAAGGGGAAAAATAAGAAGAATCCATTTTTAGACACCAATTAAGATTAATAGTCAATCATCAAAATCATTATAATAGGATAATTATCTTTAATTATGTTCCATACCTAATAGGTCTACAATTCTCAAATAGCTTTATAGAACACATCCATACCTCTACCTTTAAAACTAAAATAAGTTCTTTCTAGCATTAATGTATAACTCTAACTTAGACCTTCTAAGGAAAGATCTATAAGAACAATTTTAACAATTCCATACGTAAATCTAAAGCCCATGGATAGTGATAGGAGACTTTAACATCATATTGTATCTCTTTAAGGGAGATGGAAATGTGAGCTTAAAGAACTATAGTGAAGAATTCAAAGAATTTATATAACAAATGGAAGTTACTAGTAAAAGATGGGGGAAACTACTTCACATAAAATAAAAAGAAAGCAGATAAGAGGAACATGATGGAAAAAATGGGTGGGGCATAGGTGAGTAAATAATGGCTCTCATAATTTCCAAGTAGTAAGGTTAACTTTGCAAAGTCCCTTTTTAGGTTACTTTCAAATTATTGCCCAATATATTTTTCAAACATTCATATAGAAAACTCCCTTCATTTTAATAACCAGATGACTAAATTTAAAGGCTTTAAGGAAGCCATTATTAGAGGATTATGAAATCTGATTCAAGGCTACAAGATTTTCATTCATATTAAGAAATTATAATTTGTAAAATGTAAACAAAAGAATATTGATTGTTTTACGATTCGAAACTCATAGATAGTCAGGTTTTAAGACTATTATCAACTTTTGCAATAAAAAGGAAGAAGAGTTATATTCTAGTGTTTATTAAGGTAAGGGATATAGTTTTTGGTTTGAAAGTATGGCACTGTCGTTGTTTGGTCCTCTAAGTCTAATATTAAAAAAAGGAAAAAAATAAAAATACAAAACACAATAGACAAGTAAAAGGTCACAAAGAGAAAGTGGTGGTATCTGGGTTGGAAAGAATGCCACTACCTCTCTTTGGT
>JANSVA010308000.1:0-24766 GCA_025504915.1 Erythroxylum reticulatum | reverse complement strand
AATCAGAGAGTCGTTGGATGAAATGGACAGTTGTCCTCAGTAGATGGTAAGCTAGTGAAGTCCAAAATAGCGAGAAATAAAAAAATAAGAAATCACGCCTGTGAGCAATAAGTCACAGACGTGGCAACGATGAGATAGAAGATAAAAGAGCCATTGGATCAAAGGGACAATGCATTGAAAATTCATAGTTGTCCATCTTATTTGTCCTCAATATATATACTTGATTAACTCAAGTTACTTGCTAACAGACTTAGCTGCAAAAACTTGAGACATGAGAGAGAGTGCGACACGCTGAGTCCTCCAACCTCGGAGGTCACCTGTGAGTCAGCCTACCCTCCCCATGGCTTCGTCTTCCACTTCTCCGACCCAAACCCAACTTCCTCTTGAACCTTTAGAACCTCCTTTCGTCTGCTCCCCTAGAGCGCAAAAAAACCCCTCTTCTCCAAACCTTAATTGAGACCAAAACAACAATCCAAACCACCCAAATCCTTCCTTGGTTTCGCCCTCACCTAAAGCTAATCCTTGCATCCACAACCGACCTAAATCCCCATCCCCTTCCACCCCTCCAACTTCGACACCAGAAACAACTACCACCCAATCCCCAAAGGAAAAACCTTTAGGAAGCTCCAGAACATAGAAATAAGTTGTATCTGAAGGAATAGAGGCATCCTCCCTAGATAAAGCCTTGACATACTATCCTTCGGAGCTCAAGGAGAATCAGATTTATGTTACATCTCCTCTAGAGTTGGCTAAGCAAGGAGTGGCACAATTCAAACAAACGCTGATCGGATTCTTCATCGATAAGCGTCCTGCTTTTCCATTAATACAACGAGCATTAGTAAGATCTTGGGCTGAATTTAGACTTAAGGAAATATTAATCACTAGCTCTAACAATTTCCTCTTTAAATTCGATATTGAGGTAGGATTGAATGAGGTTTTAGAGAAAGGTTCGTGGCATATACAAGGAAAACCATTGTTTTTTAGGAATGGTGTTTGAAGGGAGGTGAGCAAGAAGAGGTTAAGTCAGCTCCAGTATGGACAAGATTTTACAATGTCCTTATTGATTACTGGACTACCGAAGGATTAGGACGAATAGCCAATGCTGTAGGTTTTCCTTTACTAATGGACACTCCAACAGTAAGAACGTCCAGAATTGTGTATGCTCGGGTATGTGTGGAGTTAGAGTTACATAGGAGTTGGCATGCCTCCTTTCAACTGGCCACTTACAATGCAGAAAAGCAATTAACATACAAGGAAATTAAAATAGAATATGAATGGAAACCTGAGTTCCAATTACTGAAGAAGGAATGGGCACCTATAGGGAGGATGTTTAAGATAAGAATGCAACAAGAGTTGGTGAAGGAGAAGGAAACAATCCCACAAAATCCACATCAGAGTAGAAAGGAGCAGTCTACAATCTTAGGAAAGACTAGTCCCCTGAATACATCAACTCATGAGACTCATACTGAGTCCAATTCAGACACGGGTACTCAACAGACTGAACAAGAGGCTGATAGGAAAACCAAGGAGTCCAGGAAGCAAATACTTTAACCCAAGTAAGAGAGGAACACCAAAAGGAAGATGAATCAAAAGGTGACCTTGAGTAGCCAACACACTCTACAATTAATCAAGTAAGTAGTACTCCTTCCTCTCCTAGGTTTGAATTGGTTCTTAGCAGTCCTATTATTAAGGGAGGGGAAAAGGGGGATTTCACAGCTAGAACTAATAGGAAATCAAGGAGGAAGTAGACGTAGACTTTAAATCAGTTAGTTAGTGAAATGGATTTAGTCTTTTGAAATGTTATGGGGTTAAATAGCCCAAATAGACAATTAGTTGTTAAAGCTTGCCTTAAAAGGTTATCTATTGCTTTTGTTTGCTTGACTGAATCTAGAATTAGGTCCCCCTCTACTCTGAATAATATTTGTTCCTTGATGTTTCCTAGATGGCAGTATTGCAACAATATTGATCATGCTTCAAATGCTAGGATAGTGATATCTTAGAATCCAGACAGTTTTTCTTGCCAAGGATTAGCTTAAATGATCAATTGATCCACTTAGAGGTTACTCCCATAAATAGCTCTTCAACCTTCCTTGTCACTTGTGTGTATGATTCTAATAACCTTAATCCTAAGAAGAATCTTTGGACTGCCTTAAATCACATTTCTTTAACAGTAGGTAATCAATCTTAGCTTATAGCTGGGGGTTTCAATGCGATTCTATTCTCCCAAGAGGCAGAACCCATGAGTTCCTAGGCATTGCAAGGTATGAGTAATTTCAGGAGGTGTGTGACTGTGCCTTATTTGACCTTAATGCTAGTGGTTCAAGTTTTACTTGGACCAATAAGCAAAGTGGTGATCTCTATATTGCCAGAAAACTAGATAGAACCTTCATCAATTCAGAGTGGTCCTCCAGGTTTCCCAATCCTTATAATGTCATCCTCAATCCGAATATTTCAGATCACTCCCTAATAGTGGTTAGGGCCTTATTAAGTCAGCAGAAGAGATCCTCTCCCTTTAGGTTCTTCAACTTCCTAGTCAACCAGCCTAACTTCCTTCAAATAGTTGATGAAGCTTGGCCTTGTCAAGTTAGAGGAACTCATATGTTTTGTGTAGTGTCTAAACTTAAATTGGTCAAAAGAGCCCTTAAATCCCTTAATTATGCCCAAATAGGAGATGTTCGTGTAAGAGTGGAGAGTTATCAAGCCAATCTCAACTTTATTCAAGATCAGATGAGAATTGATCCCCAATCACACCTTTTGAAAGCTATAGAGACTGAAGCCATTTATGATTTTCTTAGAGCTCTTGGAGATCAGGAATCATTTTTCAAGCAAGCTTCCCGTATAAAATGGCTAAAAGAAAGGGACAGGAATACAAAATTTTTTCACCAATCCCTCCTTACGAACAGAAATAGGAACAACATTCACTTATTAAACCTAGTCAATGGGAATAGAATTGTAGGTCTTAAAGAGATTCAAGATCAGTTCATGGTTCATCTTCAAGATTCTATAGGGAGTTCAAAAACTCTTCTTCCTTCTAAAGAGTTTGTGGCCAATCTCTTCCCCCTTCCTTTACCCGAAGGCCTTACAAACTCTCTCATGGTTGAAGTCTCAACACAAGAGATAAGATAGGCTTTCAATTCCCTCAATCTCAATAAGGCCCCAGGTCCAGATGGTTTCAATGGTTACTTTTTTAGACAATCTTGGCAAATAATAGGACAGGAAGTTACTGAAGCCATTAAGAACTTTTTTAACCATGGGAAACTTTTTAAAGAGCTCAACTCCACCTTTATCTCTCTTATTCCAAAGAAGGCCCAACCATCCACAGTGTTAGATTACAGACCTATTTCATGCTGCAATTTTCTTTATAAGGTAATTGCCAAGATTATAGCAAATAGGCTTAGAGAGTCTCTCTCCCTAATTGTTAGCCCTAACTAAAGTACTTTCATTAAAAATCATCGCATTGGTGATAATATTTTGCTAGCTCAAGAAATTCTTAGGAATTATCATCTTTCCAATAACCACAAGCGATGTGCTTTCAAAGTAGACCTTGAAAAAGCCTATGACACCATTCATTGGGAGTTTCTCATAGACGTTTTAGTAGCTGTGGGTTTTCCTGGGAAATTCATTGAGTAGATAGAAGAATGCATATCTTCCCCTTCTTACTCAATTCTCATCAATGAAGCCCCTTCCAATTTCTTTAGAGGGAAGTCAGGCCTTAGACAAAGAGATCCCTTATCCCCATTCCTATTCATTTTATGTATGGACGTTCTTTCCAGGTGGTTAAATAAGAGTTTAGATGGTAATCCCTCTTTCCAATACCATCGGAGGTGTAAAACTCTTAAAATTACCCACCTCTTATTCGCAGATGATCTAATACTATTTTGTCATACTGATAAGTATTATGTTAAATCTCTGCTAAACTGTTTGAGTACCTTCTCTCAATTGTTTGGCATAGACATGAACCCCACTAAGAGTCAATTTTTCTTAACCCCTGACTCGGATAATTTATCACATTAAATGGAAATGATGTCGGGGCTTAAGAAAGGCAATCTCCCCATTAAGTATTTAGGGGTTCCCCTCATTACTAGGAGGTTGTCTAGAAGGGATTGTCGTTCCCTTTTGGAAAAGATTGAAGCTAGGATTAACAAGTGGACTAATAAAACTCTTTCCTATGCCAGTAGGCTTCAATTGATCATGTTAGTGCTCTTTTCTTTTCACGTTTATTGGTCAACTATGTTCATTCTTCCTTCTTCCATCTTCCATCTTAAAGGAGATAGAGGCAAAACTTAGGAATTTTCTTTTTTCTGGAAAGGGGAACTCAAAATCCTATGCTAAGGTTAAATGGTCCGACATTTGTAGATCCAAAAAGGAACGGAGTTTAGGGATTAAACACTTACCTACATGGAATAATGTGTTGCTAGGAAATAGAATCTGGATTTTGTTCCATGATAATGAAGCTTTGTGGGTAAAGTAGGTACATTCTATACTCTTGAGGAGGAGGAACTTTTGGAGTAGCCAACCGAATAACAATAGCTCATGGAGTTGGAGGAAAATTTTATCAGTGAGGAACAAAATAAGGAACCAATTTAGATTTAGGATTGGAAATGGTGCTTCAACTTACTTTTGGCAAGACCCCTAGCATCCAAGAGAAATCCTACAACACTTTTCTACTCTAAGGGCCATTAATAGATCAGAACTACGAATAACAGCAACAGTATCAGAAGTGATCAGAAATAATATGTGGTGTTGACAAGAAGTCATAGCAGAAACCTTAGGTAACCTAGAACCCTTATAGTATCAACCGAATAGCTCTCAACCAGATAGTTTAAAGTGGTTAGCTGGGCCAGCAAATCAATATTCTTACATCAATTCTTCAGCCTATACTTTTTTAAGACCCCCAATATAAAGAATCCCTTAGTATACACTAGTTTGGTTCAAAGAGAATAGCCCAAAGTGCTCCCTCATCTTATGGTTGGCTTTTTGTAGAAAGTTACAAACAAGAGACAGACTTCTCTATCTTCACACCCCAAATCATTGTTCCTTATGCTTCAAGGACAATGAAACAATCAATCATTTATTCTTTGACTACTCCTTCTCAAAAACAGTATGGGTTCACTGCCTCACCCATTTCCACCTCAACCTCCCACAGTAGATCAACCTCCAGACCATTTCCACTTGGTTGAATCAATCCCAAAATTTCAGAACCTGTGACCCCAATCTTTTTTCAATCATCCTTTCAGTTGTTGTGTATACTCTTTGGAAAGAAAGAAATGTCAGAACCTTTAAAGATGAAGCATTGGAGGTGGAGAGATTGAACTCCAGAGTGATCACCTAAGTTATGGAGCAATTTAATGCAAACACCGAGGGAAGGTAAAGGTAGGAGTTTTTTAAGTTACTAATAACAAATATGCAATTTCTGTTTCAAGTATGCAAAAGGAAATCTCATAGAACACAGGCTAAAGACGCTCAACCCGTGGCAAGCCAATCTAGATCAGTAAAGAAAAGAGTAGGAGGCCATCAGATTTCCATAGAACATCAAAGATCAGTTAGCAACGTATCAACAGTCACACTCTTTGGAAGGAACTCAGTTTAGAACATGGACATGGAGCAGTAACAGCAAGTTGAAGGTTTAATTAGAAGAGAAAGGGAGAGACATCAGTGGGTAATGAACAATGAGAGGTTCCTTACTCATTGCTGTTTGTAGTCATTCAGGCAATGTACAAAATAGTTATGTATAATTGGAGGAGTTCTTGTGTGAGTTAGTTGACACTTCTGTAAGGGTTTTCAAATTATAAGCAGAATGGATATGGCTGAGTGGTCCAGAAAGGGGATGTAACAATCTTTCAAGCAAAATAGATCGCAATGAATGCAGGGTTCAAACATAAGAACCTTGGGAAGGAAAAATCACGAGAGTACAGATAACAAAACGGCAAGGTTGAAAAGGTAGGTAGTAGGGTATGGAATTAGAGTTGGAGAGAAAGTAGACAATACTGGAAGGGTTTCATAAGCCCATAGGTAATGTCAATGAAAAAATGGATAGTGGAAGACTGATTGCAAGGATCATGATGCTAAGATGTAAATGCAGAATACTCTAACGGATGTTTGAATTATAGGGAAACAAAAAGGACTTTTAGTGTAGTTTATAATCTAATAATTGATTTCATTTGTTGTTGTAATGAGTTGAAACACTATTTCAGGGATTATCTTGTTAGTTTTAGAGAGGGTTGCTTTCTTTTGGATTGGTATAAGATTAGTCATATATACAATCTCTACCTATGTATATAAACCCTTTTTTCTACATTTATCTTATAACTGAGTTATAAAAAAAAAAAAACAAGTGATACTTCACCCTACATATGGTTTTATTCTGACACGAGTAATTGGCACAGGGATTGACTACGCAACCTATCATCTGTGCCCAACTGTAGCCTGTCACTTGCCACTTAAACGAATTTAATTGAATTATATTCGCAAGGATAAATGAGTAATTTACCTTTTGTAAGGATATAATTGTAATATTATAATGTTGTCTTCGTCTTCTTGCTCATTGTGTAACATCTCTTTAAGACTAACAAGGCTGATTAAATACGTGTCCCTTAAATCCTATTCTTGTCTTTATTGTTGCTTCTACTACTCCTTCCAATCAATTGTTTGTTTAAGTAAAAAGACCAATCATGAAGATAATGGTGGCCGTGAAGCGGGTCGTAGATTACGCCGTCAAGATCAGAGTGAAGCCCGACAAGGTAATCTCGTTTGTCTTGATCATTAAAACTCTTGATAATGCATTTTGAGATTTGATTTAATCTCTACATCCTCGGTCCGGTGTTTTGTGGTTGCTTTAGAGTGGGGTGGAGACCAAGAATGTTAAGATGTCGATGAACCCGTTCTGCGAGATTGCATTGGAGGAGGCACTGAGGATTAAGGAGTTGGGAGTTGCATCCGAGGTTGTCGCAGTCAGTATGGGGCCCGCTCAATGTGTTGATACTCTACGAACTGGTCTAGCAATGGGGGCTGATAGAGGGATTCATGTTGAGTCTATGGATGTTTTGTATCCACTTACTGTGGCTAAGCTTTTGAAAGCTCTTGTGGAGTTGGAGAAGCCTGGTCTCGTTATTATGGGCAAGCAGGTTGCTTCAGTTATTTTGTTTTGTTTTTTCATTTTTTATCTGGATAGTTTAATTTGTTGGTAGTTTGTGTATTTTTTCTTTTCTGTACTTCTTTTTCATTATTTTTAAGTAGGCTCGCAGAGATTTTTGTTGTCAGTTCATAAATGTTTCTCTTTTTCTTTTATGTTGTGTAGGCTATTGATGATGATTGCAATCAAACGGGGCAGATGGTGGCTGGGTTGCTTGGTTGGCCTCAGGGGACATTTGCTTCGAAGGTTGGTTAAAATATGCACAACTACTTGATTTCATTAGAGTATATTCATGACCTTGTCGGTTCTTCGGCTTGGTTCTTCATGCATTTAATAAGATTTTAAGCCACTCGTTGCTATACACATTATGTTCCCTAGGTCAGGCTGTAAGTTTAAGGCTGCAGTGAACTTCATAGAAATGGAATGTATAGCATGTTCCCAGATTTTGGTTGCAGTTGAGATTGGAATGCCAGTGTGATTGAAACAAACAGGAGCGAATGAAATGATCTAGGCCAGAATTCATTCCAATACTTGAAATTGAGGACTGTTGGTAGTATGATAATTGCAGTAGACTCAAGCACAACCACAATATTATGGATGTAATTGTGGTTGTAATATTATGGATGTAATTGTGGTTGTGCTTGACAATCTAAAACCATAGTGGATGCTATGTTTTGATGTTGATTTACAAGCTAAGCTGTTAATTTTAAATGTTTTTGCACTGCCAAAGCTTTCTACAAGAGTTGTTCTTAGGTAAAAAGCTGAAGAAGTTTATAAGATTGAAATTCTCTTCAGAGATTTATATTTGCTTATTGTAAGTAACAAGTAGCTATAAAATATTGATGCAAGGTTGTTCATGATCAGAGAATTGCGTTCCTGCATTTCCTTAATTCCTCAAGCACTTATGGGGATATTGAAAATGCTTTGGAGGGGTCCACAGGATTCATCTTGCTTCATATATAACCTGATGTCTGGGTATAAGAGATGTAAACGATATTATAAATCAGTGTTAAGAGCTTTATGTGTTTAATTTTTGTGTTAACGATCTTGGAAAATTCCGCTTCCATCTTCATCACTTTGTATGTGGATTCGCATTAGGCAGCTTGGAGAATAAGCCTCCAATTTTTTTGGGTTTGCAAATGGGTGCTTTTCAATCGGACTTTAGATGTTGTTGCCATCCCTATGTGTGCAAGGCAAGTGAGCTGGGTTGGGATGGATCTCAAAATAAACCCATGACTTTAGCAGTTTAAAGATTTGTTTTGCTTACTTTCCTATAACAGGAAGCCTCTTTGCTCCGTTTTGTTGTTGATTGTCTCTCACTTTAATGCTGAATCTTTCAGTATTACTTACTGCTCTCCTCTAGTAGGTCTTGCTTGACAAAGAGAAACAGGTAGCAACAGTGGAAAGAGAGGTGGATGGTGGACTTGAGAGTTTGTGTTTAGACTTGCCAGCAATAATAACGTAATCTTTCTTGCCTAATTTTTATTTGCTTTATGTTCATTTTCTTTGTAATTGATAATTGGTGAGAATCTGTATGTTGCAAATATATGTAGTAGCTGCTGAACATGTTAACAAAGAGAGAAAGCATGTTTATCTGAGTTTTATGAAGTTAATAGATTGATCAGTATTTGACATTTGCTTCATTCTTGAAGACTGCAGTTACAGATTTCATAATTTTTTATCCACTCTTAAATTCATTGATTTGATATTACAGAAAGAAACATTTCAGAAATCTGCCATAGTTTCAAGATCTTAGTGGTACTAATGAATGGATGCTTATTCTATTTTGGTGCATAAAAATTCTAGCGTACAAGTGTCTTCTTCAGAAAATGATAATGGCAGCCTAGGAAAATGCTAACGAAAACAACCGCTTGTAAGGGAAAAGAGAAAATTGCTTAGATGATGTTTGGTCCGTCCAATGAGGGATATAATGTAATCATTGTAACATTTTTCCTTCAATCCATTTACTTAGTTGTCCACAAAATTGGATTCAAAAGGAGCTTGAATTACATAACTTGGAAATACATTCCTTTTAATACTGTTCACAAGGTATAATTTGGTCCTCATTACGATAAATTCTCTCTTGTATTGCATCCTTAATTTCATTGCCTTCGTTGCATTCTGTCAAGCATCAGTTTGAGGTTCAAAACTGATCGTAATGTTCTTTCATGACAATGAGATGCACAAAGGTAGGAGCCTACATTGGCCACTTCTTGTGAAGATCACCTGCATGAGTCACTTTATCTCACTTGTTGCTCTTCCAGTTTGTCTTCTTCAATGATCTTGTTCTGGTGATGGCTTGAACGCTAATTGTTCCTTTTGCAGGACTGATTTGAGACTGAACCAACCGCGATATGCAACATTGCCCAACATCATGAAAGCTAAATCAAAAGTGATAAAAAAATACACTCCTGAGCAGTTGAATGTAGAAGTAAAATCTGATTTGGAGATTGTTCAAGTCACAGAACCTCCCACAAGAAAAGCTGGCGTTGTTGTTTCTTCCGTGGATGAGCTGATTGACAAGCTTAAAAATGAAGCTCATGTTATCTAATTGTTGAATTCATTTATGATGCTATCAATTGTTTAACACTTTGAATAGTAAGCAGTGCTTCTTAGACGATTGTTAACAGTGCGTATATAATGCTATTGAATAGTAAGCAGTGGTTATTATTAACTTTGAAGACATGATTGTATTTCTAATTGCTAATTGTATTCTTCACTTTTTGTAAAGAATCTCAAATATTAGTAGGGATTGTTTCACTTTTGACTTCTTGTTATGATTTTTAGTTTTAGGTTTTTACTTTTAATTTCGGTTTTTTCAAAAAAAATGTAAAATTATTTAATTATTCATGTTAATGTAGTTATATTTCTGTTATAGATAATAATTAAATATTACTAAAACTTAAAGATTAATTGTTTTATTCTTTATGATTTACTATATTTTATTAAAATAAATGATTGAATAAGTAAAGTTATTTATAAATTAATATTTATTTATTAATACATAATTTAATTATTAAAATTTTAAAAATAAATGATTTAATAAGTAAACTTATTTATGAATTAATATTTATTTATTAATATATAATTTAATTACTAAAAATTTAATTTGAAATTTATTTATTTTAAGAAATTTTAAACTTAAAGTATATTTATTATATAATTATAAATTAAAATTTTATTTTAAAAATAAAATTTAAAATAATTATAAAATAAAATAAATAATTGGATTATATTGATCATAATTATTAGTAATTAATAATGAACTAAAAATATTTATTTAGTTGATGATAAAAAATTAAAATAGAAAATAAAAACCAAATTTTGTGGTTTTTCATAATTTATGAAACATTCAAGAAATCAAAACTAAAAACAAGAAACTTAAGCAAATAATTTTTTTACTAAATTTAAAAAACCAAAAACAAAAAAAATAGACAGGCTCAACTTTTCATGAAATTTTAAATCATCTCAATTAGGGTTCGAACAGAGAAAGTTATGCCTAATTTAAGAAGTATTATTTAAATTTGATATTAAACTAACTAGACTTGATTTAATTTTGTTTATAATTAATAATAATTTGGTTTAATCGAACATATCAATCCACTATATTTTAAAATTTTCAATTTTAAATGATTATTTATATCAAACTAATATATATATATATATATATTTAAGTCCAACTTATCTAAACATTTTCAAGAGGTTACAAAAAGCTTAAGAAATTTTATAAAACTTTTACATTTTAATTTTTTTTTTAAAAAAGTAAGGACGTAACTTATGGAGACTTTTCTTTGTTTTTTTTCGAAAATACTATTTCTATAATTTGAACATGTTATCTTATAATCACAAATGAGATTCACCCTAAAAACATGTCATTTACAGGGTTGTTTATTTAACCATACTCTAAGATATGGTCGCATCTTCAATTGTGTTATTCATATTTTTTTTAAAAAATCTCAAAACGGAAAAGTTTGGAGCTCTTTTAAAATTTTTTGTAAAATCTTGAATCATCTTAATAAAAGTTGGAATTGGAAAAGTACAACCAATTTAAGAAACATTATCCAATTTAAGAAGCATTGTTTAAATTTGATTTTAGATTAACTAGACCATAGTTCATTTTGTATATAATTAATAATATTTTGTTTTAATTTAACAATTCCATCTGATTAAATTTGTTAATATTTAAATGGATCAAACAGAAACCTGGCAACAATGAACGCGGTGTTGGATACTACAGATTATGCACATTGCTGCATGAATAAGCTCAATCGGTAGCTTCTGGCTAGTCAGTTTAACATTTCCTCTTGTGCTCTACTTCTCCTGAAGGATTAGACGTCAGGAATCATATAGAAATGTAGTGATGCCAACAATATAACTGGGGAGGAAGGGATGTTGGCTATAAAGCTTCGCAGGATTTATCAGTTTATAACTTTGAAACTGATAAATCCTCGATTTCACAGATTAGCCAAGGCAATGACAGGATGATCTATATGATGAATTTGGAGATCTTAAGAAAAAGTTGCTTGCTAGAATTCAAGGACATCACCAATGAGGACAGAAAAGAAAATGCATCATCTTCAATCACAAGAATGTGCATATACGAAACATGCATTGTATGTTCTTTAATTTTGTATGTTCCTCCTGACACAAAACATGAATTGTAAGTTCAGTATTTTCCCAAATTGCTCAAAACGAATTACTGATTTATCAGAGTAGTTTACCTTAACAGCAGAACCCCGAACCAGAGGCAATCTTGGAAGATCACAACATTATAACGATGTCAGGAACCAAGAAGATGAATGTTCACTTTAATAAAACTAGAAGAGAAAGAACTTCAAATAAACTACCAATCACATACAATGTGAGGTTACTTCATCAACGAACATTATAAGCAGTATTTCCATTTTCATCCATCTGATATTGAACTGTGATCAAGCACAAGGAAAAGTGTTTTGAAGACATTGCTCCAGAAGAAAGGAACAAGGCAAAAGGCCCTAAACTGGGTCGTCAAGTTGTCGACGACATATGGGCTTTTTGTTTTGTTTTTTTCCTGCGGAGCCTACTGGTTTAGAAAAGTAAAGACTGCGTTTTGATTTTCCGTAAGAAACATTGCGCTGTCTTTTTGTTCTTCTTCTCTACGTAGAAACACTTTGATGGCTCCAATTCACCCTCTGTGTCTTTTCTTCTCACTCTCACTTCTTCTCTTTGCCACCACTTCACAATTGCACTCGTCTCATCAGGTACGTACAAAGTCTTTTTCTTTATCCTCTTCCATCTTTTAACTTTCATTTATTGGGGGTTGACTTATTGTTTGGACGCGAGAATCTTTATCTGTTTGATGATGGATGAAAATTCTGATCGTAGATGAGATAAATATAATAATTCCAGAATCTGATGAAAAGGGTTTCATTTTGTTTACTTAAGGAGTTCTGTGATGTTGGGATGGGATATGGCGAAACTGGATGTGGAACTTCTTCATCATCGTCGAAGCTCCTGATCAAGGGAGGGACAGTTGTGAACGCTCATCATCAGGAAGTTGCTGATGTTTACGTGGAGGATGGAATCATAGTCGCTGTCCAGCCTAATCTCAAGGTCTGTTCTTTCTTGTTATTTTGTTTTCTGAAGCTATTTTTGATAGTTAATAGCTTGATTGAGCTATATTTAAGTTATTGCTTCATCTTCTCCAATCAAAGCTATTGACTTGATTTGGACTGGACTACTTGATACCAGAACAAAGATAAATATACAATTCTGTTTACTCTTTTTGGTTGTGAATAATTATTTTACTTATTTATATCCAGTTCTATGTTCAATTATGTAAATTTTTGTAAGTGGTGGTTATTTCTCAAAGCTGTAATTATTTCAAAGTCTTAGCTGGCTTCAAAGTTTCCAATGGCTTTCTCCAGTCTGACATCTTCGTGACTGTGGAAAGAGCAATCTTTTGTTGACTGGTGATGCGTCAACTTTCAAAGCATCCAAGTTATGTCTGGCTGCCTTAAGATTTTGATCACTTCCTCATTTTCCTAAATTTTATTTGAGCAAGTAAGCATATTGTTTTAGCTGTGGATGTTTTGTGATGGTGCCACAATCTTCATAAATGCGAAGTAAATAGATTAATCTGGTATCAAAAATTGCTTTACAAGCTTCTCTACACTAGATCTGACTGGTCACTAGTAGTAAACTTCCTTTTAAAGGCTAGGGTACTGTTAGGTCCTTTAGTCATTGGCGCATTTAGGCACTCTGGTTTTCCCTATGCTTCTCATTGATTGTTCTATGTAATGGAAAGTTGCTAAGCAAAAGCTTACGATGTAGGTAAATAATTGGATAACTTTTACATGGCCAATGCCACTAGTCATTCTGGATAAGCATGTCGACATGTTTTTAATATACTCTGTTCTTTGATTTTGAGGTGAACTTATCAAGTCCGGGACATGATTTAACCTTTTGCCTTGCCTATAAAGTTAATCTAAAAAGTTATAACTTCCTTTACCACCATGGTGCTTGGCTTCTTGCAACTGTTTTCGCTACCTGCTTATGTGCTACTAATATCCCGAATCCCGATGCTAGTCTGAATTCTCTGGAATCTAATAAACCATGTTGCCATTTTCTGGTGCTATATTCTTTGGTTCTTTTCTGTTTTTTCAGCACAATCATCTCATTAGTTGCCTAATTATTTGTGCAAATGACTTATTGGAATGCTATTGGCAGGTTGGTGATGATGTGAATATAATTGATGCTGCTGGAAAATTTGTGGTGCCAGGTTAGTTGCCGCTTATGCTACAATATAAGCTAATGTATGCTATTCTTTTCGAATGAGGGCTCTCCTTGAGGCTTCAAGGTTACGATAGGATCTCCTTTGGTTTCTCCCTTTTTTTTTCCCCTTTAAGTTACTATATATCTGGATAAGAAAAGCTATTATGCCTTGCCTCATTCTTTTCTCTTGCTCACTTGTATAAGATAGTTGTAGAAATTACTGAGGCATATGGTTTCTTATTAAGGCACTAGCATTGAAACTGATGTGAATATGAAAAAAATAGGGATTACTGTGCCTAATTTGGCTTCTAGTGCTTTATAATGATGTTTCGGAAAACTTTAGAGAGTTTTGTTTTTGCTATGCTACATTATGAAGATGAAATATAACTAGTTGATTCTAACTCAAGTGGGACATCTGATGCTTGTCATGAATCCCTGCTTCATTTATCCTTGTCTAATCAAGCACATTGGGTTGATGATTGTTCATCTACTGTTATTCTATGCAGTACATACTAAAGTACCCATAACGCTATTCACCACTTGCCTTTTGGTAAAAATAACAGGAGGAATTGATCCACACACACACCTAGCCATGGAGTTCATGGGCACTGAGACCATTGATGACTTTTTCAGTGGTCAGGCTGCAGCATTAGCAGGAGGAACCACAATGCACATTGACTTTGTTATACCAGTAAATGGTAGTTTAGTGGCTGGCTTTGAAGCCTATGTCAAGAAGGCAAAAAGTTCTTGCATGGATTATGGCTTCCATATGGCAATTACTAAGTGGGACGAAGCTGTTTCAAGGGAAATGGAAGTTATGGTGAAGGAGAAAGGTTAGAATTTTCAATTTTCAAGATGCGTATCCTTTAACTGCTTAGATCTTGATCACTTTGATTTGGTCCTGTCAGAAACTGACAGACAAATTGCCTTGTTGCTAATTGAGGTTTTCTTGTCATTTGACCTTTTAGGTATCAATTCATTCAAGTTTTTTCTAGCGTACAAGGGATCTCTAATGATCAGTGATGAGCTCCTATTAGAAGGACTAAAGCAGTGCAAGTCTCTTGGTGCCATAGCTATGGTCCATGCAGAAAATGGAGATGCTGTATTTGAAGGACAGAAAAGAATCATAGAACTTGGTATCACTGGTCCAGAGGGACATGCCCTTTCAAGGCCCCCAGCGGTAATCCTTGCAAAATGGGATATTTCTTCTACTTGCAAAACCTGCTGACTCTATGGATTAATCAGTTTATCCGTGATAGTTCTAACATAGTGCTATTCCTGGAAGTTCTTTGAATTTTTGACCATGACAGAAGTGCTAAACTATTGATCTTATCTGCTTCTCCTTTCCAGTACTTTGTGATTAATGATATGCGTTACATTTGCATCAACACATTTTATCACTAAAGCAGTTTTCATGCATTGGGTGTGGCGTGCAAGGCATTTGTTGTTAGTCTGTCATATATCCCATTACTGAAAAGATATTATCGTTGGAAACATTGGATTTGTTAGGATTGTCTGACTAGATAAAATAATTCCCTACTTCACCAAGCTTTAAGTGAATATTGATGTGTTGAAAACGTTTTCCATGACATGGGAAAATGAAAACTGTTCACCCCACAGAAGGTTATGAATAACCATTTCAGCTAAGACTTTCCTATAAGAAAACCGTTGTAATAGATGCAGTCGATGCCTTAAGGCCAAATATTCACTTCAGAATAAGCAGAAATTGATAACATTTAGGAGCACAAAGTTGACTTTTCTTAATGAGTCCATTTAAACCTTTTATGCATATGTAGAAAATTCAGTATTTGTAGGTTATGTCTCGAACATGGCATTGAATATTATGCCATATACGTGATCTTTTTCCATTTGGGCTTTCTTTTTGTATCTGAGCCTTTGAGTACCTTAATTTCTTCTGTTGCTTCAAAGTTATTCTCTCTTCATCTGCCTTTCTTTCTTTCTTGATTTGATTCTAATTCCCTCTTCTAATCCGTTACATTTCTCATCACTATGAAACTTGCATTTGATTTCCTGTTGGTAAACGGTCAGTCATGTATCTCTTTAATGATTGTTACAAGTTTTTAAAGCTTCATGATGCTTACTTTAGTTCTGATGTTCATATAGCTGGAGGGAGAGGCAACTGGTCGAGCAATTCGCCTGGCTGGTTTTGTGAACACACCGCTGTATGTCGTACATGTTATGAGCATTGATGCAATGGAAGAAATTGCTAAAGCTCGAAAATCAGGTCAAATTTCACAGGAAATTTGAATGTCTTTGCGTTTGTCTTACATAATAACAGTATCAAGTAATATTAGTGAATCAAGGTAGGCGTGCCGCATTTTGTGAGCGGGTGACTGGTAAATCTAAATCCTGAAAGCAATAGCAGGGTCAATGCATTTCTACATGAGAGATTGGGTGGCCATCTTATCTCGAACCATAATCATTTGATCGTGTTTTTGAGACCTTATAATGTGGGTTTCACTTTGATTTGATTTTGACCTTTGAATCCTTGAAGATTAATTTGCTTTCTTCAAACTGCAGGACAGAAGGTTATTGGAGAGGCTGTGGTTTCTGGCTTAGTCCTGAATGATTCTAAGCTTTGGGATCCTGATTTCGTCACTGCTTCAAAGTAATGGTGCTACCTCACTTATTTTTCTTCTTATTCCTTGAGATGGCCATCATGTAGTCTGTATTGTTGGTGTTTGGTTTATATGAGGACGTGTCTTTCTTGTATTATTTCATCATGCTTGCTAATCTCGTGTCTCAGGTATGTTATGAGCCCCCCTATTAGGGCATCAGGACATGACAAGGCTCTACAAGCTGCACTTTCCACTGGGGTTCTGCAGGTCCATCTCATCATTCGAACAATCTCTCACGTACAAACTTTAATCTACTCTGATCTAAAAAGGCCAATTTGTGTGGAAAGATAACCGAGTGTTCCAACAACATTACAACATGGGTTTCATAGCACTATCTCTATCTCTGATATTTTCTTTTTAATATAAAGGGTTCATTATATTCACAGTTGTAGTTTTTTGGCTCCTTGATTACCCAAAACGTTTTCTCAAATGCCCTTACCAATATTAGCATGCTCATTTGGCTTTGCAGCTTGTAGGAACTGATCATTGTGCCTTCAACTCCACCCAAAAAGCATTGGGGATTGATGATTTCCGTAAAATCCCAAATGGTGTCAACGGTAATAGAAATGTGGCCATCTTAATGCTGAAGTCTCTGTGTGCTTTCCTTATACTGAATTGCAGGCATCTAATTTTCTACTACAATTTGCTGAATGGGGGGGATGTAGGTATCGAGGAGAGGATGCATTTGGTATGGGATACATTGGTGGTAAGACTGCATTGTATCCTTGTTTTAATCAACCCCAGGAACTACAAACTGTTCTTTAACATGCCTGTCATCTCAAAGTTTGGAAATCTTTCAGGAATCTGGGCAGCTTTCTATCAATGATTTTGTGCGGGTGACGAGCACCGAAAGGTATGATTTGAGTGATGGTTTTCTCATTGTGTTTTGAATGACTTCCCATGAAGATTACATTGATTTCCAAGGATAACTAGTAGAATGCTTAGTTTATGCATTTTAAGTTCGATCAGACTTTAGCTGTCTCTGAAGTCTGTAAAACAATTCTGATTCTGAGAATTTGTCAGTGCGAAGATTTTCAACATATATCCAAGAAAAGGAGCAATTCTGGCTGGATCGGACGCAGATATTGTAATCCTCAATCCCAACGCCAGCGTTACTATAAGTGCAAACTATCACCACTCTAGAACAGATACAAATGTTTATGAAGCTAGGAGAGGAAAGGTAATGTTTTATCTCACAAAGTCACTAAAAATTGAAGAAGGTAATATTTCATCAAAAAATGAGAAGTTACTTCTACAAGGCATTACACGAAAATTCACACTTGTTCCACAATTAAGCATGGATGAAAGCATTCAATGTCTTGTAAGGGATTCTATTGATACATGTAAATATAGGATACAGATATACATGCAAATTGGAAAAGTAGATTTGGCCATTCAGTGCTCAGTTTCTTCCTTGCCTGTGTAGGGAAAGGTTGAGGTGACAATTGCAGGAGGAAGAGTTGTGTGGGAAAATGACCAACTGAAAGTTATTCCTGGATCTGGCAAGTTTGTAGAAATGCCTCCTTTCAGTTATCTTTTCAGTGGAATTGACAAGGCAGATGCTTCTTATCTGTCCTCCCTTAAAGCTCCAGTTAAGCGTTTCAAATCCACAGCTTAAGTTTCGGGACTGAGTTTCAACACTTGGTCATGCCTTTTAGCGGTTACTGGAATACGCATTGACTTACGGGCTACTCCCGACTTTATCGTTGTAAATTATACCTACGGTACTTGAAAAAATAAATTGAAGATGTTACATACCACAAATCACAACTTGGAATTGGCTTAAAGCTACAACAAAAGACCTAAAGGGATCGAGAAAACAGCTAGAAGGGAAGCAGTTGTAATTAGGAAGAATGGCAATTCAGAACAGCTTTTATGTTTAGCTTTACTTTAAGTTAAATGCAATGCCAAATGATACGTGCAAACACTGAGGAACAAGTTAACAAGCCTAGCTTCACCTTTGAACGTAATTAGAGCTTAACATTATCTTTGCAATTCTTCAGGCTAAGCCAGTATGACAAAAATTATTTTCAACTACAGCCAGGAAGGAAGAAAGGGATGATTAAATAACCACTGATGCTTGTGTCCATTTAAAAAAACACAGAAAATAATGAAGAGAGTATCACACCAAAAATTAATCATTATCAATGGTTCCTCCAAACAAGGGTAACTTCAATGTGTCATGTATCGTATCCAGATGGAGTCTCAACATTCAATGCATCGCATCCTAAACGAGCTATATTGCAGCCATTTGAGTTGGCTAACATTTGGTTAAACCCTCTGTCCAGAACTCACAAGAAGAGAAGGCGGGAACAACGCAAAACAAGATGTTGAACAACCACTTCACCCTCAAATATCTGCTGCAAGAAAGTTCCCAGGGAGTGATACCTGCAGGAAGTTAAAACACTCATTCCTGCATTCCACAGAAAGAGAATAGTGTACACACACACCCGGAGAGAGGAGAGAGGGAGAGGGAGAGCGAGAGTTTCTTAAGTACCTTTTCACCCAGTTTGAACGGTGGAAGACCTTTGTAGGGACATGTACTGCAGCGAAAAGCATCCCCCAGCCCACACTGAACAGTATCAAACAACCAACTCAGAGAAAAGCAAAA
Source organism: Erythroxylum reticulatum (assembly GCA_025504915.1). Classification (NCBI taxonomy): domain Eukaryota; kingdom Viridiplantae; phylum Streptophyta; class Magnoliopsida; order Malpighiales; family Erythroxylaceae; genus Erythroxylum; species Erythroxylum reticulatum. The sequence continues at coordinate 5,631 of JANSVA010308000.1, read as the reverse complement.
CCATCAAACAGAACATTTGAAAAAAAGAAGGAAAGCAGAGCGATCAACTTCTACTTTGCATCAAACATTAAAAAGCTTATTTAAATGTTGCTGGAAAGTGAAACCCTATAGCATGCAACCTCAAGTATTGCACTAAGTTCAACATCCGAGGGTCCCTACCATCCCCAACAAGAAAAAGAAAAGATTATACGGCTTATCAATTTAAGCTATGTGCAGAACATTCCTAGGAGAGCATGTCATCCACTGTTAAAACATACATTGCCACAAGCTGACTGAGGGTTGTTCAACTGCTCTGTAGTCGGTCCCAACTTTACTTTCTCCTCTTCCTCAGCTCTACCACAGGTGCAGTTCTTGCAAGCCTTTCTTGTGCTTCCAACTTCACAATCACCTAATCCCCAAACAGATTGCACATTTAACCACAAAGAGTACTAAAAGAAATCAAGAACGAAAATACAATTTCAGAAAATTCCATCCTACCAGCTGGCAGTTGGGGTTTCTTCAAATCCTCATCAGTCAAGAGACTATCTTCATCAATTAAATCTGAATCATCATCGACCTGAACCTTGACCGACTCTTTTGCACTTTTCTTGATGGCAAAGGATGACCCAATCTTCCAGGATGGTTTCCTTGCCTTGACCTAAGATGCAAAAGTAATACAAATCTAACCGTGTAAGTTCCTCTATGATATGTAGGCTAAAAATATTTTTTAAAAAAAGGGGACAAAACAAGCCAACAAATTAGGGATAAAAGACTTGGCATTTTCTGAAGCTAGAAGATTATTTATAAATCTGTCAATGAAGAGAAACAGCAGCAGAATATGTTAATTTTGTGATGGCAAAGTGTAATTCATCTAATTGGAACCGTTGAAAGGATGGCTAACTCTTGGGAAAAGGGACAAAGGGCCAAGATGTAATGTTCCCTTCAATTGTCAATAGAATGCACATCTTATTAGTACCCAAAAATAAAACAATCCTCTGATCTAAGCTACCCATTAAAATAAGCTGAATTCTAAACTCAAATCTAGAGTCAGTGTGTTTAATTCAGCAGTCACAGTCCTTTCAAAGTCAAAATGGAACATCCTTCTTGCGAACGTATTTTAAATATCAACCCCTAATTGATTATAGCTCTACCATCTCCTAATACCTCAGAAATCAATGATAAAATTTAGGTCATGGAATTCAAAAATATGCTTAAACCATAACCTTACCCCAAAAGAAAGACCATCAGACTGCCCGGATATGGATTGAATGCCTTGAGCTTCTAGGAAACCTGCCAACAAAACTTTGCGCTCAACTGCAGAAATGGCCTACAAAAATGCCAAAAGCATGTTTCAAATCTTACTGTTCAAAATAGTCGTGTAGGGCTAGAGGTGTCGTTTTCTAAAATCGCAGGAATGGAAAATCTTACTACCCATATATGTAATAGATGTCTGCGATATATTTATTTTACACAGAGGAATAAATACAAATCTGGCTAGAAACTGTAACTTAAGCAAGTCAGAAGAGAAAGATAAGATTAACCTTCTGGATTTCCCCTATAACAAATTGGTTAGTCTTGTAAATCAAGATAGTTCCACCAGGCTTCAACACTCTAGAGATTTCTCCATAAAATAAGTCATTAGGAAATTCCAACGAACGAGAAATGACAATGACAATATCCACTGTTGAAGATTGCCCTGGTAGCTTACCTGCCAATAAGCACAAACAATATGCTCAAAGGAAGGCTACTAATGCACATGTTTATGTGTGAACCAAGTAAAAGTAAGAGCTGCAACATGATGGACATCCAACAATTGATAAGGAAAATCAAGAATCTTGAGAAAGTGAATGAATTAAAGAATCTTATTCCCTTTTTCATGCACGATGTTTTCACTTTCTGCTCAACAATTTTTCAACATTTTCCAACTCTAATTATCACTTTCAAGTGGGACGCAGACTAATGCACAATTTAAGTTGCAAATTTCTTAGCACTTAAAAGATTATGCGCTTTTAAAATAAATCCAAAAGATTATTAGCCAGATCACAAAAAGTACTTAGGGAAGATGCTTGCGTAATAATTTCTGGATCACACTGCTCCGCTTCATTTCCAAGCTCTCTAATAGCACTCACAACAGTACTGACAGAAAGAACAGTCTCATCGGTGATTGCCAACGCAGAAGCCGGCATCTTTGTACTATCCTACAATAAGGCCAAAAGAAACATTTTTAGCGGTTTACAAATGAGAAGCCGCCATAAAAATAACACTAGAGAACAAACAAACAAACAAACCCTTAGACGTACAAGGGATCCTAAAAGTTACAGATCTAAAATACTATAAAGCGTGGAAATTTTAAGACAAAAATAGCAAATAAAAAAGAGAAATTGGTACACACTTTCAATGCAGATAGTTAGGTAGGCACCGTGCAAATTATAAACTTAACAGGATGAAATATAACGTTAAAACCAAGTCCACAATCTATTCCGAGATCCATCACACCCATTTTAAAGAAAACAATTTCACAGTTAAAAAACACAAAAAGATCAGAAGCGGAACACTAAATCGTAACCAAAGATGAAGAGAACAAAAATCTGAGGTATTGTGAGTTGCACCGTAGAGGCCATTATTGAATTAATATGCAATAGAAACAATCCGCCCACTGAAACCACATCAATCGACTTCTTAAACTAAGTTGAAACGAAACCCTAGCTCTGCTGCAGTCTTGAACAATAGGTCTCGCGAAATTCGGTAATTAATCAGAAAATGAGAATTGTAATACAAAAGAAAGTTGAGAAGTACCTTGAGAAAAAGATGCAAGTTCATCATTTTTGTAGGAAAACAAACAGGGAATTACAGAACAATACCTGTGACGCCTCTTGGAAATTATGGAGAAGAGAGAGGCTGAAGGAGGGGTGTAGAGGTCGGAATTGGAAACTTCAAGAAAGGAGGTGCAGAGAGTCGGTGCTGGCGATCGAGCAACGTGTCGAATTTGGGTGTCTCTTCTTTGCTTTTTGGGGTTTTAGGCCCTAGTCACATCAGATGTCATCACCCCAAAAAATATTTAATATTAATAATTCTAAAATATGCATTTTTTAATTTTTAAAAATAAACAACTCGGCTTTATATTATTCAAGCCTTCCGATTTTTTAATTTTATTAAAATGTATGTATATTTATTTTTTGTTTATAGAATTTATCTATGATATTAAGTTACAAGTAATTTTTCTTTCACTTCTACATTTATAGTTATTAAATATTTCTTCAAAGGTTAAGTCGTTACTAAAAGATCATAAGTTTAAATTACAAAAATAACCTTTTTTTGTAAAAATATAAAGAAAAATAAGAAGTCTTATACACCAGCACGTTGACTTAGTTATTAAATATTTCTTTGGCAATTTTTATTAGTTTTTGAATATTTAAAGAATTAATATTTGACATCCTCTAAAATATGAAATGTATTCTAATTTTTCTTAGATATTAATTAATATAATTATATTCATAAATGAATTTATTAAATATTAATAATTTAAGTTTATAAAGTTTGATTAAAAAAATAACAAATTTATAATACCTTACAAATTACGCCATTGAAAAAGCAAACTTAAAGCAGACGCAGACAAATAGCAAAGGACAGGAAGAAGTGACGGTGAAATGCGACTCGTTCTTCACGTTGGCAATGGTTAGGCTTTTTTCCCAAAAAACCAAACAAAGGACTAATTCGTCTAGCATTTCTCATACTCAAATGTGAAAATGATGATTTTAAGTGGGAAAGTTTTATATTTACTGAGATGTGATTGTTGAATTATTTATTAATGATAGTTACGAATATAAGATGCAACTCAGAATGAACAAGTTTTTATCTTATGTGGGTAAGTTGCAAAGTTGTAGCTTATCAAATATGTTTTCAACTCACTTCCTGAATTGGTTACTGAAGTTGAGGGATATAGTCCAAGCTGATGTTTCTTGTAAAATTGGGAATGGGAATCTCTTTATGGTTTGTCAAGGCCGACTTCTTTGAACACTTCACTGATCCTACCACTTCACACAAAGCTTAGTTCACTGATCAATGGTAATTCTTGGCATTTTCTTGATACGTTGACACACTTACAACCCATCCACCCTCCTAATCCAACTATCCCAAATACTTTCTAATGGAAAGAACAACCTGTACACAAATTATCCAACACATTCATCAAGGATCGGCTAAGAAGAAGATGCTCTATGGTTGATTAGTATCAGATCGTATGGAGTAAGGTGTTAACGCCCAGAATTTCTTTCCTTTTGTGGCTCACTATCAAAAACAAACTCAACACCATTGACAGAATTCTATACCTGCAAGTTGACAGAATATGTCCTTTGTGTTTGGTACATGAGGAATCAAGAGATCACTTTTTTTTTAAATAGAATATAGGAAATTCTTACAATGAAATGCCTGTGGCCTACTTTGAGAACTCTCTCACAAATGTCATACAAAGGTTTTCAACCCAGACTGCTCTTTAAAAACCTGCCAAGCTGATATTCACACTTGCTTTGGGACTTTGTGTGTACACTGTCTGGAAAGAAGGAAGTCCCGAAGATTTGCAAACAAGACCTCCTCAGTGCAGTGTCTCACGATAGTTATCATTAATGGCATTAGGGAGTTAGTACTCCTGGAAAACTGCTCTTCTTATTTGCTAACTTGTTTAAACATTTAACTTGACTCTTTTCTTCACTTTTACTGTTTCTTGGAAAGTATGAATTCGATCATGTTTATGAGCGCCTAGTGCTCATGTCTAAATAGTTATTATTGACACTATCACTGTACATTTATCATTCTATATTCTCAACTTGTAGTCGAGATTGAGAAAGCAGTAGAGAAACATTTACATCATAGTACGGGTGAAGTTACAGCAAGGAAGTGCTCAAACCAGGAGATCTGCCTTGATGTAATTAATTTTCTGTAACGATATGCACGAATACGCGAATTTTCTGTTGCAACTATTGATATTGTTACAGTAGTGGCTCTTACGTATATGAAGCAAATTGCATTTGGTTTACAATAGTTTAGAAATAAAGAAAGAGAAAGATTTAAATATGAGTCAAATTCGGGTCTTGGTGACCTGGTTGAAGGTTGAAGATGATAAACAGTTATACGCACATGTTGCTAAAACTCTACCTTTTCATTCGCTTCTGTTAATTCACATATTAGTTGTCAGAGAGTGAAGTCTGCACAAATACTTTTTGTTATTTCACGGACCCACGGTTATATGTATTAACCAGTGTTTCATTACATGGAAAGCAGAAATTTTGCGTGGGCATTGTTGGGCAATTTTAAGTAAATGCTGCAGGAATCTTGTTTTCGTGTATTGCAAGTTGTAGTTTTACAGCAATAGCAATAGTTTTGTAACTTTAAAAACTTTCAAGGGGGCCATCATTTGCTTTTGTTGTTGCATGAAATCTTGACCAAAATGAATTATGGAGAGCACATGTTTTTCGTGAGTCAACAATCTTCTCACGGGTCCCACCATTTGCCTTTATTGTTGTATGAAATCATACATGAAATCTGGACAATTGAAGCTTATATTCATAGGGCGTAAATGAATATATACCGTTAATATATTCTGATTCATATTTATTGGATATTTAGATATAAAAATTATAAATATTTCAGCTTTGA